>CADWAE010000384.1:0-31257 GCA_902982915.1 Phalloptychus januarius
TCTTTGGCCCCAATTAATGTTTTGGGAAACAGAATCTTTCTTCCAAAAAAATTTTTCCCCCAGCGTTCCATCAGTTCTCTGATCTGCCGTCTGTCTCCCGATGTCCAGATGTGTCTTTCCCCCAGGCCTGGGGGACATCCTGGGTGTCCTGGTTCTCCTTCATTAGCTTAACCATCTGGATGTTGGGGATCTGATCTGTAGTGAAGAGGACAGGGAAGTTCGTTTACTCTGGAGTGAATGTGCCCCGGATGGTGAGGAACTCTCCCCTTTTCTTCATCAGTGGGACCACAGGTAGGATTGGGGTGAAGGCGTGGGCACCTCAGGACCACAGAGGAGACACACCTGAAGGATTTCCCCCATCACTTCCCGCTGAGTCTTTCCATGCAGGGGAGGCAGCTCCACCACAGAAACCCGCCGCCAACCCGGCCAAATCTCGGCGCTCTCTGCAGGGAAAATCCCCGCTGACCCAGGATGACCTGGGCTGCTGACCTCTTCGAGGGTCACTTGGACCAAACAGGCAGGCTCAGTCAAAGGTCTCTTTCTCTCCTCTAGATTTGGGTTTAACTGCAACAAAACAAATGATTACAAATCCCAAAACAATGTTAATCTAAACAGAAACAATGTGGAAGTTTTGAACCGAACTTCCCAAAAAAATTAATCAAAACCTTTTAGACCAAAAAATGAGGAAGTTTAATCTGAAGATTCTCAGATAAAAACCTTTAAATTGATCATTTTACTGGTTTTTAATCTGGTGGATTAAATAACTGGATCTGAGCCTCAAGGCAGATGAACCAGTTTTACTTAAAATGTATTTTTAAGTTTAGGACAGAAATAGACCAAATGTTTCTTCATTTCTAACAGCAGTTAGTTCAACATCATTTTAACATATAAAATAAATTCCTGTTCTTACCAGCAGCAGGTCTGAAAGCTGGGTTTTTTACCAAAAAAAGGGGCACGGTAAAATCTTTGCTTTCTTTTTCAAGCTCTTTTTATCTCACATGGTTTTCATTGTTTTCCTCACAATTTATCAAAACGAATCCAGCTGCTCAATTCTGTTTTCCTGCATCTTTAAGTTCTATATCTACATTTTCGTCAGATCCTTCACAAAGGGGCGTTTTAGGGAAACCCATAGGAAAAGGGGGCGCCCGGGCTGGGCTTCAGGATCAATACCAGTGAATGATCAAAAAGATTCATCACTGAAGCTTTGAAGGATTCTGCAGATCCTGTCTTTCTCATATTAAATGAAACTTTTTGGCTGAAGGAACCAACAGGAAGACATGAGGTCCAGGATCAGAGAGTTCGACATTTTTGATGAACTCTGTCAGGTTTTCTGCTGTGGAGAAACAAACATTCTGGACTGTTGATCACAGATATTCGTTTGTTTTCCAGTTCAGTAGAAATCTTATGAAAAGGTGTTTGATGGTCTTTTGAAACCATCTATCCCAGTTCCCCCCTGAACTCCTCTGATCATAGTTTCCTCAGTAAACCAGTCTGAGCTCGACACTGGAAATAAAATAAACAGTTAAAATAATTTCCCCAAAACATTCCCGATCACAGAAAGAAAACTTTTCATTTATTAATTCAGTCATTTTTAATCTTTCCCTGATCCAAAAAGTTTATAGAAATTTAAACTTCAGGCTTTTAGAAAAAACATCAAGAGAATTTGATCCAAATTTAAATAATCTGTTTTATAAGAATATTATGAAATCAGCATTACTGGATCTTCTAATAGTCTGAGTTCATCTTTGTGTGATTTCAGTTATTAATCATGTTGGTCTTTATTCCTCAGAGTAAATCAGTCGGTCAGTAAAACTCACTGGAAGGAGGAATCAGTTCCAGGCTGTTGCTGCGTCTCACAGGCTGCAGACCTGAAAAGACAAAGAGACTTTTTAAGAAAACTGATGAATAAAAAAAAACAGTTTGTTACGGCCAGTGGCCTTGTAGGTTTTCTTTTTCTTTCCTTTTCTGTATATCTGCGGCTTCCTCATAAAATTGACTCCACTGGGAATTGGATGCAGTCTCATCCTCCTGTGCCACACCCTGAAGTCCACAGCAGAGCTGATTGGCTCACCAATTGTCAGCTCCACCAATCCCTGATGAGGCCTCACTTTTAAACCCAAGACTTCCTGAAGAAGGTGAGGCTGATTTTTTTCAGACAGCTTGCCACTTTGTTGGATGTTAGTTTGCTTTTAATAGCTTTGTGTTTCTGTGAGCTTTTTGGCAAACTTGGATAGTTTTGATAGCTTTGGTCCCTGTGGGGTTTTTGTATATGCACTAGAGATTTGTAGTTTGTTTTTGTTTAACCTGGGTTTAAGGTTTAACTGAAGTTCTTTGGTTTATCCCTCTGATTGTTTGGTGAATTTTGTTTTATCTAGTACTTGGTTGTAAGCCCCTAACTTTTGATTATAGTTGTTTTGCTATGTTTTATTTTTGTCATACCCAAACAATAAACCTCAAGCTGTCAAACCCTTAACATCTAGGTTGCTTAAATTTACTTCCCTGGCTGAGCTGGGTCGTAAAATAGTTCAACACATTCAGATCACAGAAAGAAAACTTTTCATTTATTAATTCAGTCATTTTTAATCTTTCCCTGATCCAAAAAGTTTATAGAAATTTAAACTTCAGGCTTTTAGAAAAAACATCAAGAGAATTTGATCCAAATTTAAATAATCTGTTTTATAAGAATATTATGAAATCAGCATTACTGGATCTTCTAATAGTCTGAGTTCATCTTTGTGTGATTTCAGTTATTAATCATGTTGGTCTTTATTCCTCAGAGTAAATCAGTCGGTCAGTAAAACTCACTGGAAGGAGGAATCAGTTCCAGGCTGTTGCTGCGTCTCACAGGCTGCAGACCTGAAAAGACAAAGAGACTTTTTAAGAAAACTGAGTGAATAAAAACATCTAAAGTTCTCCAGAGCAGAGAAACCAAACAGGTCAAGAACTAAACTGATGATCAGAACCAGTTTAATAACTGATCCAAACCGTAACAGTGGAGAATTAAACTAAAACCAGGAAACATTGATCTGAAAACAGAACAGGCTTCAATAATATCTGCTAATTAACTTCCATAATTAATCAAACGTTTGTTTCGGTCATGGAGGACGGATTCATTTCACAGAACAGGAGAACCGGTCCAAAGGTCTGATTTCCTGAAGCCAGAATGGAAACTGACTGAACTGATGAATATCACTGACAATAAGGTCAGAGTTTAATTAGTTCCTCTTTTAAAACAGAAAACAAGAAGATACTTAGATCTATCTACAGATAGGTAGATATAATAGATCTTTGAAAACTGAATATTTTCCTACAACAAAGAAACTTTTACAATCTTTTCCACATCAGTTCATCTAATTATTACAGAAACAAAATGTGTCTATGTGAACCAGATCAACATGAATCCATATTGAATCAAACATCAATCTAAGGATTCGTTAGGTTTAACTAAACTCACCAGGTTCTGCAGCAGCCATGATGTCACTGTCTGACTGGACCAGAACCAGAACCAGAACCTCAGGTTCCTGTCAGAGACGGTAAAATATCTGAGTGAAAAAACAAACAAACTACATGTTGGATGAAGTTTAGACAGTTTGACATCAGAAACAAAATGAATCCATTTACATTTTATGTGAAACAGAACAAAGATAAATTATTCATAACCTTCTGAATAATCAATAGAAAATCATTTTGGTATCAAAGCCATGAAACTGTTTTCATGTTTTCACTGGTTTCATGTTTTCACTGTTTTCATGTTTTCACTGGTTTCATGTTTTCACTGGTTTTATCTGATGAGCTGCAGCTCTGGGGGGCTGGAAGGCCTCCTGACCATCACCCTAATCTTTAACTCCCTGTCACATTCAAGTCAGGACTTTAACTAGGCCAATCCAACACATTAATGTTGCTACCAGTCAGAAGAAACATGTTGGTCACATTAAGATATGATTTAATTTGGACCTAAATCTGTCAGAGACTTAAAACGTTAATAACGTTAATAATGTTAATAATGTATGTTATTATACAGTTATTAAACATTCTGACAGTCTGGGTGTAAATAATTTGCCTTATTGATGATTGTGGTTCTAATTCATAGATTTATTTCTGTGTGATCAGATTTAATGTGTCTTCAGTCTCACTGTAACATTTACCAACGACTCAGAGGCCATTTTAGTTCCACTGGGAGCAGAAACCACCAGTTCAACCAGTTCAACCAGTTCAAGCTGAGCGTTGAGCTGGGAGGAACCAGCTGGCTCTGAAAGACGTTAGTCTGCATATTTAGAGAAGATGATTGAGTCTCAGTTGGCACAGAAACCAGATCAACAGGAAGTTTAAGGAAAAGAGACGAAAACAACTTGATGAAAACGTTTCAGCAGCTTTTAGTTAAACCATCGAAGAATAAAATAAAGAGACAAAACTTTAACCTGACCAGGATTCTGAGATTCACCATGAATCCAGTTCAGGTGATAATCAGGTGTGACATCATCAGGTGTGACATCATCAGGTAGATGAACTCAGGTAATGTAAAATCTACAGTTTATAAAATCCCTGCTAGTAAATGTAACACCAACATCTGATTATGAATAATTCAAACGTCCTGAAAGAACAATAGTAATAGATAAACATTATCCACAACCAGAAAGATAAATATTTCATAAAAAGGAAAACAACAAAGAAAACGTCCAACCAGAATAAATCAGCAGCAGAGCTGAAAACTTCTATGTTGTTTTTCTATGTCAGTGTGAATCTCATAACTATAAAAACTATTTTAATGAAGGAAATAACAGTTTAGATTAAAAAATAAGCTGAATAAAATAAACCAAACCACCTCATATTTTTCTCAGTGAACTTCACATATTTTCTGACAAAACAAACAGAAACATTTTTCTTGCCTCACCTTTGATGTTTGATGTCAGGAATAAAGTTAGAAACTCATCAGTTCTTTTAGAGCATCTTAAAGTTTAAGTTTAGCTGAATAAATTCTTCTCCAGGTTGTTTCTGCTGCTCTGTACAACATCCTCAGTTCGACTGCAGGATGTTTCACTGAATTCCTGCTCTGGGTGTTTCGGACATGATCTTCCTCATTCCTGCAGAAAAACGTTTCCTTCTTCTAAAAGCTGCAGGCCTCAAACTGAACCAACCAGATCAACACACGCAAAGGTTTCCTGTCTTCATAAACGGTCATTTTACTTACATAAAGTCTCAGGTTAAAGTCACATTCAGAGTTCAGTGAAATCATTGCAGACCAGATTCCATCCTAATGAAAACCTGAGAGTCTCTGGACTGTCAGACTCAGCAGGTCTGATGTGTTTAGAACATGAAGGAATTTTATTTATTTATTGGTGCTGGAGATGTTTACTAAGATAAAGTGAACAGCAAGATGGCACACGATGTTAAATCAACTTTGAATTATCATCACAAAGGTTGCATGTGTGGTTGAAGTCGACAGCTGATGGTGGATCAACCATCAAACAACCATCCAATAATAACCAATTAACTAGTGTTGAAACTGTGTCATTGAATCCATGTTGTTTTGTGGTTGAAATCTAATAAATGAAATGCCAGTTGAATCCAGTGTTTTCCAGCACTGGTCCTCCAGGCCCTACAGGTCTTTGGGCATTTCCTAATTCAGCTCACATGATTTTAATTGACATCTGATTAACAGGGTTTTGCTGAACTGCAGGTCAGTTTGTCTTGGGAAGAACTAGGAATCGAAATATTCAATCAATGTCAGTTGTTTTTCGCACCCATCCGCCCCCATACAACCATTCAAACCCCACCCCCACCCCCATGCCCTCTGCCCCCACGCCCTCCTCCGCCCCCATTCAGACTCCCCAGCACCCCCACCACCTCCCCAAAGACACCCCTGCCCTCCATCACCTCCACCCCCTCACCTGGCCCTTTCCACTCCCCCTCCCCTTTGGCTCTGGGTGAAACCACCTCCTCATTTTACACCACTGGTCTGTCCCAACCACATCAACCAATTGCAGCTGGCTCGGTGCAACCTGTTTCTGAATTTAATTATTCAACTCTCAGCACTTTTGTGGTAAGTGTGACCAATCGACTTTTATCTTAACCTATTTATTAACTAACTGCATTGTGTTGTGCTGATGTTGCAGCTTAGTAGGGAAATAAGCAGTGATGACCTAGTTATGTTTGAAAAAGTAACTTTAAATCAGATTTTGATAACTCCTTGAAACCATGAATGAACACTATGGAGTGAATATCAGTGCATACATACAGTATCAAAACAAGGTTATGTCTCTGCTGTGTTGCTAAATGACATGATATCCTGCTGCTGTGTAACACTGTGCCTTCTTGTCTCTGATGTAGATTTGCTCGGCTGGCTCTAGTAGGAGGCACCAATTCAGCCAACATGACAAGAACAATGTTGACGACTTCTATAACAAAAGCCCTGCAAGTCATTTCAACTGGGCTGGGAACAAACATGGCTGTTCCCAGAGTAAAAAGCCTTTCAAGGACACAATCCTGCATGTTAGGTGAGTTTCCTCCACTGGAAAGGACTTTAAATTAAAATTTTAGGAAATGAGACTGTTGGTGAATCAGAATCTGTGCTGTTATTGTGCCATATAGTAGATATTTGTAACCCAACTCCAATAACACATTGCATCCTCTGTTTTACAAATACTCAAGTTTGTCCATTCATTGCCAGGGTGAATATTTTCATTGGACAGTTTTTGCACAAACCAGAACCTGGACATGGGAGCGGATAACATCCCTCAACAAGGTGAGGAGAGGGGATAATAGGAAACTGTATGTGATATAAACTCCATCTTTATGAATTTTCTTTGTGTCTTTCAGCTGCTGCTCGCCAGTTTGAGCCAAACGGACCAAACTTACAGCCAAACTGTCATGAAATGGTTTCGCTAAGCGCCAGAGCAGGAGGGAGGCATTGAAAGGCAACCAAAGAACAAGAATACAATGAAATAAAATGTTACCCTAAGCCTAGCAAAATGCCATGTTGTTATTTTAAAGTCTGTGTGACCACATTTTAGGAATTTAAGTAATGTATGTCATGATGTTTTCTGATTTTCGAACCCACATGCAGATCAAAACAGACAACAGGGGAATGGTTTGTAAATTTATTAAGAAAGAAGTGATATTAATGACTGGTCCAAGGGGGTGTGTGGCTCGGCGCTGGCTTCTCTGGGTGTCTGGGCACAGGGAGACAGAAAGGTGAACACAAGTCCGGCGGAAATGTCAGTGGCGACTGAAAGGTCCGTTCTTACTTGAGAATGGTTTAGTCAGACTTGGGGGAGAGGACCGGAGTATGGGGCTTGCTGGCTGGGGAGATGGAGCGGGCGAGAGAGGCTGCTGCGGAGGGCGGACTGGTTGGCTTGAGATCCAGCGAAGGAGGAGTGTGGGGAACAGCTGCCGACCAGGAGATCCGAGGAGGACGAGGAACTGGAGAAAAAAAAGGCACAAACAAGGAATCACTAGGAGGTTATACACGGAGAGCACAAGAGAGTCTGACTGGGCCTGGAGTACCATTACTGGCTAACGCTCTGGCGCTGAAGTGTCGGCAGCTCTCCACTCATATACTCCTCCAGCTGATTGGATGAGCAGCAGGTGTGCTGGGTCCCAGTATGATGGTCACGCCCCCCAGGATGACTCAGCCTCTGCCGCTCCCTCTGGTGGAGAAAACCCAAAAAACCACCCCAACTCCGGTTCCCAACAATGTAAGCTAATTTTGAATAACATAATACCCATCGTCACCAGAATTATGTGTTTAACACCAGTAAAGGAACCTTTAGTGGTATGTTATGATGTGGACCTATCAGACCAAAAGGTGGACATGAATCAATGATTCTTTAACTTAGATTCAATATAAGATCAACCAAAATGTGGAAGAAGATCCACATTGAGATGAAGGTTGAATCAACATTAATATAATGTCAGTTATGGTTGAAATCCTAACATTGATTCAAAATACAAGTCACCGACCACTTTCAATGTTGGTTCAATGTCTCTGCCTGACATTGACTCAATGTTGTTTAAACCATTCTGTGCTATCTGGGCAGTGACTGCTGTACACTGTAAAACATTTGAAGGTGGTTCAACGTGAAAATGAAAGTCCACCTGCTGCCTTACAAAATGCAACTAAAGTCAACAGGAAAATTGTTTGTATTTTAACTCACAAATTAAAGTTCATGAAGTTGATTTAACAACAAGAGACAAGTTGACTGAATATTGTTTTTTAAATTCATTAATCTTGAATTGAGAGTTTCAACTTAAAGCTGCAAATAAAACCAAACAATTAATTCACAATATGCAAGAAAAAAACTGTCCTAGTCAAAGAGGACATGTTTCTGTTATTTTAAATAAAAATAAAAACTACAGCTTTATAATAATCTTATTAAACATCACAATGAATTCTGCTCAAAACATTTAGAGTCAGATCAGTGTAACAGATTTCCATCTCAGATACATAAACAAGCCGCTAAGCATTCTGGGAAATAGTTCCCACTCATGTGTTTCTGCTCTGTTTTCTTAAGTACTAACATAAAAACTGTAGTTGATTCAACTGTTGCAGGTTTGACTAAATTAATGAAAAGTTAACACAACACAACTAAATGTTTTACAGTGCAGTGACTGAAAGCCTTCATCTCTTCCTGATCATCAACTATTTTCAGACGGTTGATAAAAGACAGAAAAATATGCACAGAGATGGAGACACTGGATGGAACCAGAGCAACTGGTTCTTTATTTCCTTCTTCAGTCAGAGGGAGAGTTGCTGTTTGAACCTGGTTAGCAAAGGAGCAGAGCTTTATTTCAGCCTGATGGATCTTTTTACTGGAGCTGCTGTCAGAAAACTGCAGACATGAACTATCAATAAATTAAACCAGATCCATTCATGCTAAAGTAAATCACAGGATGTCTGTAGTTTTGTCTTATAAACCTTCCTAATTCATCCATCCATCCATCTTCCTGCACCCTTGTCCCTTACTGGGGTCGGGAGGGTTGCTGGTGCCTCTCCAGCTTTCGTTTAGGGTGAGAGGCGGGGCCACCTGGACAGGTCGCCAACACAGAGACAAACAACACACTCACACCTAGGGACAATTTAGAGAGACCAATTAACCTGACAGTCATGTTTTTGGACTGTGGGAGGAAGCCGGAGTACCCGGAGAGAACCCACCATGCACAGGAAGACCATGGAGACTCCATGCATAAAGACCGGGAATCGAACCCAGAACCTTCGTGCTGCAGGGCAGCAGCTCTACCGGCTGCACCACTGGGCAGCCCTTCCTAATTCATATTTAGTCATATTTCTCTCAAACTACAAACAAACTGTAGGTTAATATATACAGTAATTCTCCTATGCGGAGAAACTTTCTAACATTAAAACCAGGAACCTGATGCTGAAAATAAATAATCATTTAAAGTTAAACCTCACAGTCTGATAGATGGATGTTAATCTATTAATTATTGCTCATGTTTATTGCATCTAGTTGTACTTAATGTTTTATTACAGTGATCGTAAATGAATCTTACACAACAGCGCCCTCTTGTGGGGGAAAAGAAAAACAACAGAGTATTTCCATATCATGCAAAATCCACTTTTATAATCCTTAAATACTATTTCTATATTCTTTAAGTGTATAGAATGTAAATATGTTTATATTCCTTTTGGGTTATATTTTCAGTCTGTCCATTCTTCTCTGCTCCATGCTGTGTTTCTTGTCTATTACATCCCTGCATTTACTGAGGAACTGCTAAACAAGGTCATGAACTAATCAGTTCTGTGAATCCACCATTTGCCAAGACAACTTGTTTGGTTCTTGATTAAATGAATCCACAAGGTTCCTCCCCCCCCCCACCTGGTTACATTTTAGTTCCCACATTAGTGGCAAAGTTTCCCTTGTTTGAGTGAAACACTAAAGGACGAATGCTTCAGCAACATCAGGAGGGATTTCCTGAGGTACTTTGTCTGACTGAAGGTCATTTATTTCTCTCTATGGAAACAAGAGACACAGCAAACCATTGCTAGCATCGTTAGCTAACTGTCATATTAGCTAACAATGCTAAGGTGACAGCAAAGCTCATTTTAGACCCACAGTCCAAAAACATGACTGTCAGGTTAATTGGCCTCTAAATTGTCCCTAGGTGTGAGGTGTGTGTGTGTGTGTGTGTGTGTGCATATTTGTTTGTCCTGCGTGTCTCTGTGTTGATCAGAAAGGAGGGTCTGTGAAGCTACAATAACCCCAAGCCCAAACCAAAGCATTGCAGTTCTGCTTTATATAGACCATAAGTGAAGGCTTGACATGAGAAAAGGAAGGATTTAAAAGCCTGCTATATCCACTTTAAGTCCCTTTCTACAACTGAACTGATTGTCATGAGTTGTAGTTTGGTGATGGTCAGAAACGCAGGCAGAGCCGGGATGAGGATGAGAAACAAACACGGAGCGACCAGGGTGCACAGGGAAAGGCAAGGTTACACGACGAGACCAGGAGACGTAACACCACGAGGATCCAACAAGAGACAAAGACAACAGCTGGACTCAAATACACGGGAGGACAATCAGGGAACGAGACACAGCTGGGACTAATCAAGGGGATCAGACAGGACAACACAGGGACTCACAGATCTCACACACAGAAAACCCAAAATAAATACACAGAGAACTCAAATCACAACACTGATAATAACCAGCAGTAGAGATGTTCAGAGTCATCGGCTGATTCTTTGTGATGAATCAAAGAGCCGACTCACATCAACTGAGAGGCTCTTGTGTTTTCCTGCTCAGCTCTCACTCTCAGTGAATCCTTCCTGCTCAGAACTTTGTTTTTATTGGCATAAAGCAGCTTCATTCTTCATAAACTGAGCAAGTAACTAAGAGGAACTGAACCAGCCAATCCAAGCTGAGACATGTGATGTTTTAATCCTAACCTGCACTGAGGACAAGGCTGGTTCTGAGTTCGGTTCTGTTTCTGTTGTAGTTCTGTTCAATAGATTTCCAGCAGTGTTTTGTTTTTCTGTTAGTTAAATATTAACATTTTGATTAAAATATAACAGAAGTAAGAATGTCTGCTTCACAACAAATGCATAAAATTAGGCAGGTATCAAAATTTCATAGAGACTCAACAAAATAAATGATTTATAAAAACAAAACATTTTGATTTGTCGATTGAGCTAAAATATGAGGCTATTAATGATAAATTAAGAGACAGGTTTCCTCTGCAAGCTGAGCAAAAACAACAAACACTTTGATCAGCGTCACTAACATGCAGAAACAATTCACACAGTTTGGCTTGAGGAAGAATAAATTCAAACAATCTGTGTTTTTGTTAAAGTTTGAGAAAAACCAGCAGCTCTGACTGGTTTGATCTTTCTTCCATTCAGGCTTCAAAGCAGAAACATTTAAATCAACTTTTATTAAAAACTTCTTCATATCATCAGAGATGTAATAAACTGTAAATCCACTAAGTAATATCAACATTAAAATGAATTCAAACAGAGTATAAGAAAAACATTATTCATAACAATTTGATTTTTATTAAAAACAAACATCCACAAACAAATACATTCAATTAAAAACTAAAACAAATTAAATGCATATGAAAAAGGCCTGGAAATGTAAACAACACAACAAACTAGAAAATGTTCCTGATTCCATAATTTAGATCTTTGTTATATTATTAAATGATGGATTTGAAGATAGGATCAGGTTGTAATTTCTAAAACATCATTTCCTGCTGAAAGTTGTAAAATAAATCCACCAGGATCCAAAAGCAGCCAAGATAATCAACTGAAGGAAAACCTTTAATAATTAATCTTTCAATTTGAGCGTCCTGTTATAGAATTTTTAACAAACAATGAGAATCTGTTTCAATAGTAAGAGAAAGATTAATCTTTGTCATAAGTTTCTTTATTCGAAGGCAAAACGTTTGAAGAATTGTCTCACTGAGAGCAGTCTGAGGAAGAGCCCAGAACGACACGCACATCATTATATAGTGAGACAAAGACCCACCCAGAGTCTGACCTGGTCTCTACTGCCAGATGGACCACAGAGACAATCCTGATGAACCGTCCCTACATCTTGGAGGAGAGGATTTAAGGAAGGAAAGAACCGATAAGGATCTCAGGAAGAACTTCTAATTCTACTCTATCAGTTACTAATGGCTGCAGGTCAATAAAGGTATAAACTACATTCCTCACATCAGTCCATTAAGACAATTGTCAGGTCAAGCATTTTACCCAAGATGTCTCAGGTCTCTGTCACAGTAGTGGAAACATCTAAACATTATCTGGAAACTTCTTTCATGGAGAAAACACATCTTACAGAATAAAAACACAGCAGATATAATCAGTGAATAAATGGCAATAAAGTATCAGTTCCACCAAAATCAAATAAAACTAAAACAAAACATTTTCTATTACATTCCTCAGCTCAGCAGTTCTGTCTTCTTAGTCCTTCACATGTAAAGTTAGTGTAGCTGCTTTTTTCAACACTAACATCAGAAAAAAAACATGGAAATATGTATAGTTTGAGCACATGTTTCATTTTATATTAAATGTTTTTATTTTCTAATCTCCAATTTTGCATTTTGTTACAAACTGATTAAACCAGTAAAGTTAAAATAAACCACACAAAGAAAATTAAAAGCATGAAGAAAAGTAATAAACTACACTAAAATGTAAAAGGGCAAAATAATACAAGTGAAACATCAATAACTGAGAAAATAATGCCATAATATCACAGGTTAGCATTAATATGCATTCAATTGGGTAAGCGCTATGCATTCTGGGAGTCAGAGTTTATTTTGTCTCTTTTGTTCTCTGCAGTTATTTTCTTTCTCCTACTTTAATCAGATTCAGGATTAACTGTATTGGTCAAAGTTTTTCTGCACAAACAGGAGAAATTTATCTTGGTTGCAGTTTACAGGTAACATCTCCCTGGTGTAGCAGCTGCCTTTATTCTCCTTCACCATGGTGTTGATCAGTTTGATCAGCTCAGTGACTTGTGAGCGATTCTTATCATAGTTATTAAACACATGGTATCTTCCTTTGCAGTCTCTGATCAGCTGCTGACAGGCCTCATCACATCCAGTTTCAATATATTCTTCAATGGTGTCCTCATCATGTTCCAATCTGTCTCCATTGGTAAAGAGGACAACTGTAAACTTTTTATAATTGTTTCCCAAAGCTTTTTCAATCATTGTCAGTGTCTCTGTATCTTCCCCTGTAGTGAATCTGCCGACTGGTAAAACCAGCAGGAAGACATGAGGCCCTGGATCCACCAGGCTGATACACGACTGTAACTCATCATTAACCTGAACTGAGGACAATTTGGTGTCAAACAGACCAGGAGTGTCAACAACAACAACAACATGATGACCGTCTACCTTACAGTAAGCTTCTTCACTGGTTTTAGTAACTGACTGTGGAGAAGCTTTAGATTTAAACTGTTTTCTTCCCAGGATGGTGTTTCCTGATGAGCTCTTCCCACTGCCGGTCTTCCCAATCAGAACCATCCGGAGACAATCTGGGAAATTAGAGCAAAAATAATAAATATAACATGATTAGATCAAAATGCAAAATTCACAGTTCACTTTAACAAACCCAGAGTTCATTTTATAGTGTTATAATTGAATTTATGAATTCATATGTTATGTTTCTAATGTTAAATATTAAGTGTGTTTATTTATGATGTGGAAGAACAGCCTCTGGTATGGAAATGGATAATATTGATCCAAATAATCAATCAAATCAGCAGATTCAGGAAACTCAATTCACCCGTTAGACAGAGAGCAGGAGGCACATCTTCCTCTCTCAGAAAGGGAAGTATGGGGAGAAGAGGAGGTGCAGCAACGATACATGAAAGGAAATATAGAACTAATCTCGAGAAGGTAGATAAAAGAATAGAGAACATCTTTAAAAATATAATTTCAACTGTTGTTGTTACCTGAGTCAGTGGATTTTGTTTTCAGCTCATTTACTTCAGTCTGTAGCTGCAGTTTTTCCTCCATTTGGCCCCATATTAATGTTTTAGTTGTATAACATGAATCTTTCTCTCTGTCACAAACATTTTTCTCCAGCGTCTCCATCAGTTTTCTGATCTGCCGTCTGTCTCTGATGTCCAGAATGAAATGTCTTTGTCCACAGACCTGGAGGACATCCTGGATGTCCTGGTTCTCCTTTATTAGCTTAACAACATCTGGATGTTGAGGATCTGAGTCTGTAGTGAAGAGGACGATGGTGAAGTCGTTGACTCTGGAGCTGAATGTGTCCTGGATGGTGAGGAACTCTCCCTTGTCTTCATCAGTGAGGGGACCCACAGGTAGGACCAGGATGAAGGCGTGGACACCCTCAGGATCACAGAGGGAGACACACCTGAAGGATTCCTCCATCACTTCCTGCTGAGTCTTTCCATGCAGGGCAGGCAGCTCCACCACAGAAACCCGCCGTCCAAACGCCGAACCCTGCAGTCTGACGCTCTCTGCAGGAAGATCCTGCTGACCCAGGATGACCTCGGCTGCTGACCTCTTCAGCGGGTCACTTGGACCAAACAGAACCAGGTTTAAAGATCTGTTATTGAAATCTGAAAATACAGAAAAATTGTTACTTTTTTCCTGAGTTGTTTTTTTCTTTCTGTAGTTCAGTTGTAAACAAATGTCATTAATTACAACAATGTTAAATATTTGAGACAGATTTTACAGAAATGTTATACCATAAAATAGATTTTATCATTTCCCTTGTGTTGTGATATTTCTATGGTGTTAATTTCGGTCTCTGTTCCCATCACTTTTGATTAACTTTACTTATATTTTTACTAACTATCCATCCATCCATTTTCCTCCACCCTTGTCCCTCACTGGGGTCAGGAGGGTTGCTGGCTTCTCCAGCTTTGACCAAATATGTGATATTTTAACTTACTGCCAGATGAAACGCGCCACCTAATGGATGATAGTTGAGAAGTGATTTGTTCAACTGCATAGATTCCTGTAAAATATGATATCAAAGTTAGGTCATATAAAGTCAGATGCATGTTGCCACCATGTCAGCTTTCTTCTTACAGGTTTTGTGCTCTTACCCATGTCTTTAATTGGATCTACAATTGAAGCTTTAAATCTCTTTAATATCTGAGGGTCACCTGCTGATGGAAAGGTCACTGCTTCCTCAAACTTTGTACATTTCACATGTTCTCCATTATTTTTTCCATAATTTCATCAAAACAAGTCATCAGTTTTGAAAGTTCAGTCTTGCTGCAGTCCAATATATTCTCTATCTCTAATTTTTCATGTTGACATTTTTCAATTAGCTGATTTAATGCCGAATTATAATTTTTCTTTCTGGGCTTCAGAATCAGAGGCAGTGAATGATCAAATGATCGATCACTGAAGGTTTCAAGGATTCTGCAGATCTTGTTTTTTTCTTCTTCAGTGAAATTGTCAGGCTGAATAACCAACAGGAAGACATGAGGTCCAGGAGCAGAGAGTCTGGCCATGTTTCTAATGAACAGTTCCTCGTTCTTCTCTGTGGGAACCAATAGATCTGGAGTGTTGATGACAAATATTGGTCTGTTTTTCAGTCCATCATCTCCAAGAATGAAGTTCCAAACTGAATTCCTTTGGGACAGGAGCCCACCGAGCAGAACCACCCTGAGCTCAGACACTGGAGACAGAAAAATTACATATTAATGTTATTAAATCATTTAATGTATTAATGTGGCACATTCAACCATTTTCAAACATCCTAAAGTTAAGATGACAGATTCAGAACAACATTTAGTCTTTAATTTGACACATTTCTAAATAAGATGAAGAGTTAAACCTCTGAATGAACAGAGTCTGGTTTTATCAGCTCTGAGTCTTTAGCTCATCTTAATGTTACTGAAGGTTTTTAACAGAACCAAACTCACCAGGTTCTCCTGCTGCCATGATGTCGGCGCTTAGCAACCGATGGACAGGAAGTCAGCTTAGACCTGGATTCAACAAGCAGAAAACAAGAAAGATATTAAAATATATCAAAGAAAATCTGTAGTAGACACATAAATAATATAAATTTTCAGTTTCTAAAAGCTTCTGCTGGTTTATTAGAGCTGCAAAATCCTGAGATTACTGAGATCTGTAACTTATTTATTAATCCTCCTTCCTCAAAGGTTAAACCTGATCTCCACTCAGGAGACAGTCTGATCTTAGAGCAGCAGGTAAAGGTTCATGTTACAAACCCAGGAAACAATCAAGACATTTAAAAACAATATTCAGACAGAAATGTGCAAAACCAGAAAACCTGAGTCGACGTTCACACAGCAGGGCTTAATGCTGCTGTTCATGTAATGAAACACAAACCCAGTGAGACGTCTGTGTGAACGGCTTCTGACCCCAAAGTGACCCTGCAGAAGAACGTAGCCGACCCCCAGCAGTTCTCTGTTTACAGCAGTAAAGATGGCCGCCATCTCTGGGTCAGTTTTAAGGCTGTTCAGAGCGACAGCATCGCCACCGGATCAGAACCAGACAAAGGAAGCTGATAGACAGAAAGTCCAGCTAACAGCAGTGGAGCGTCGACTGCAGCTTCACTGCAAAGACTGAGGAGCCGACCGAACGACGTAGCTTAGCGACACATCGATATTTGGACCGACTCAGATTTAACAGCTTCCTTCACCTCCTCTGCTGCCTTTGCTGGAACTGCAGACAGAAAATCAGCATCATCTCCTTCTGTTCACTGACTGGTCCCATAGTAGAACATATAGGAAGAATCCAAGTGAATGGGAGAAAGTCTAGACTGAGCTGTGAAGCAAGATCCAAATGAAATACAACAGGAAGGAAACGACCAGATTTACCATCTGGCTTCTTCTGCTGGAGAATTAATGTTTCACATCAATGATAAAATACAACATGATCAGTCTGACAGCAAACGCTTTGAAACAAGCAGATTATCTGGATCAGATCCACATGTGGAAACGGGGAGAGAAAAGATCCCAACAGGTTCAGACTGTTGATGAAAAGCTGGATGTTGGTCACATTCAGGTAAATCAAAGTGGATTAGAGTTGATTTGCTGCTGCTGTGTGAACGCAGCCTAAGTTTATTCAGTGGACATTTGTTAACTTTTCCCCAGATCTCCATTCAAGTTAAAACAATCATGAATCATCAGTAATAAATAAGGACTAATGATGTAGATGTTGCTCAGTAATAATCCATCATAAACTGTTGCTGCCACTGAGAAACAGGAAGCAGCAGCTGATCCTGTTCCTCCACCAGACTCTCCTCACTGTCAGTGTTTTAAAAGAACCAGAGCAGAAACATCTGGATGCAGATGTTTCATTTCTACTGCAGGAGCTGCTGAACTTAAATATTGTGATTATTGACTTGATTTTAATCTTGTTCTGCTGTTTAGCCTAGAATCTCATGTAAAGGAGATTTTAAATAGATTTAAATAGAGAAAATATCAGATTTAATCTGATTGGTTCTCAAATCCCAGAATATCAAACAGCTGAGAAAAATCATTATGATTTCTGCACAAATCGAAAAACGTTAATTATCTTCAAACTACCGAACTTTAGGATGTTAAATAATAATAATGTTTTTATACATCATCAATGTAAAAAAACATTTTACAAGGTTTTACTTTAAGTTTATGATTAAACTTAAAGTTTAATGATAAACAGTTTAACTTTTCCTGTTCAACAGGAAAGTTGATCTGGAGAAGGAAGTAAATGACAGAAACAAAGAACCAGTTCAGATTATTGCTTCATGATGCTGCTGAGTTCAGTTCATTGTTTTACTGAGGGATAAATTATATTTCACTATAAATAAACTCATTTCTAACAATAATTCATGTGACCTGTTCACAGAGACTTCAGTAAATATTATTTACATATAAACATCAACATTATGGACAAACTGGGTTTAATGAAACTAAAACATGAAAACTTGTTTGGTTTGATGAATCTGTATAATAATAATAATCTGTTTTCTCATAAGGAAATAAAAACATGAAATCAGAATCAGATGGACTGAGTTTCACAGGAACACGACTTCTAGATTTTATTCTTTCATATATTAATATTTCTCATGGCAGCTTTGATCTGTTATTAATATTCACATCAACATTTCTAGAAAATCTTCTAAAATGTCTGAGAATCATTTGGTTTAACTGGACTCACCTGCTGAAGCTCAGGAACAAAGATTGAAGGAAAAAACCTTTCAAGTCAACAGAGTCTAGATCAGTTCAGATAGATGGACCAGATGTTTCCAGTCAGAACCAGATGTTTCCTATCAGCTCCAAAATAACATGAAATGAAGAGAAGAAGCTAAACTTTAGTGATTAAACCTCAGCTGTTCGTTCAGAGCTGCTGCCTTTCAGACGTTTGGCTGTATGATAAATTCCTCCACTGGGTGTTTCTCTCACATTTTCTTCCTCATTCCAGCAGCAGCTCAAGTTTTACTGAGGCTTCAAGGAAACCTGCAGAGTTCAAACTGAACCAACAAGATTCACACATTAAAACAACTCAAACTAATCAGCCAAACCTTTCCTGGTTCTGATCTGGATCCAAAATCCCAGCTGATATTTCCTGGAGGTCAGGTGGGAATCCTGGAGCGGAGGTCAAGGCACTAAATGAACACAGAACAATCTGATAAAACAAGAATAAACACTGAAGTACTGGAGGAAACAGAAACAGAAGAGAATCACAGAGAGAACAAACTGAGAATCCACATCTGAACTTTGAACTCTGACTGAGAAAAGAGTCTCAATGTTGATCCAGACCTTATTGGACCATGATAAGGTCTACCTATTAATGGGTAGACCATGTTGAAATGAACAATATATCTGCATAATGAAACTCTAGGAAACTTTCATCAGAATCACCAGATTTCTGTCTGATCTGTGAAGAAATGCAGAAATGAAAAGATGAAAACTTCCTGGTATGTGACCAGACCGACCAGATCGTCCTGGTCCGTGTCATCATGTGTTTTTATTAATACAATCTGCTGCCATCTGCACAGATATACAGTCAGAAAGTCCAAAGCAGAGAAATGTGTCCGTTTGTCCAGTCAGGCATCGATCTGTCTGAACTGATCTAGAATCTGTTGAAATATCAGGAGGATTTTTTTATCTTTAGTTCATAAATATTTGATCTGATACTGAGTTTTTAACACCTCGACTTCAGACTTTTTCTCCAACTCAAACTGTGAAGCTGAATGTTTTTCTGTGTAACATGAAGCAGGTTGAGCAGCTTCCATCAGTCCGACCGGCTCCTCGGCTGGTTCACTGACGGTTCATTACATTCTGACTCCTTTGCTTCGTTTCATGCAGCATTTTAAGGTTTTTCTCTCTGTTTCATGAACTTCCTCATCAGTTTAGCTGTGAATCATCGTCTGCATGGATCCAGCATGAATACAAAGACTGGAAAAGATTCAGTTTTATGGATTTTCCTTATGAAAAAGCATTTTAAGCAGCAGAGCAGCCTGTCTGATAGGTATCTCGTAGGATCAGCCATGAGGCTCCGATCACTGTAAGAAGAAACTCACCGGATCCGGTTGGTTGGGAAAGGAGCGGCCTGAGCTCCATCTAACATCCTCATATTTATCTCCAAACTGACATAGTGAGTTTAAATACGCAGAGAGAAAATATATATGAACTAAATAGCTGCTAAACAAGACAGACATTTTTATTACAGGAACTAAAACAAGAAAACTTCCACTGTAGCAATAAATCTGGTAAATATTTGGCCAATCAACTGAAAAAGATAAAAATATTATGTCTGTTATTAATCAGGGAAACCAACCCAGTCGTTAGAAATAAATGTTTTCAAGATTTTTATACCACATTGTATTCTGAAGAAAATAATCCTTCCCAAGAACAAATTAACTCTTTTAAACAATATCGATCTGCCGCACTGATGAACAAATTGGTTTGTTTGAAGCTCATTTAACATAAAAATATTTAACCAAACAATAAATCTCCAGGACGGTTTCCAGCTGATTTCTATAAACAGTTTGGGATATGCTTCATCCAGCATATCTCAAATTAATTAATACGTTGTTTTGCTAGCTTAGCTTCAGCCGGAGCTTCGGCTGCTGGAGGCTCATTGCAGCTCATGGGACCGGCGAGGCCTGCAGTACCCACCGCGGCCACCAGGGGGCCCTAGGAGCTATTTATGTTTTATCCATAAAATAATTATTTCTACATACGTTGTCAAATATATATTATTGTAAAAACAATTCACTTCATAATGAAATTGTGTGATTTTGTTATAATGACATAGAAATTATTACTAACTAAAATCAGCTCCACTGAGGGGCCCCTTAGTGGCCCTGGAGCCCTAAGCGGCTGCTTAGTTTGCTTATGCCTGGGGCCGGCTCTGCTTTCTGCCTAGTCTTTGAAATAAGAACACATTGGAAGTTAAATGTCGGGTCAAAATTACACCACAGACGGTGCAGAGCCCTGATCCCTGCATTTTGTTTTTGGGGAATATAAATAGTGACGAGGATCAAAAGAATGAGGAAAGAACAAAAGTTATCTGAAGAAATGCAAAAATGCTTTTTAAAAACAGAAAGAGAAACTAATCTGATCTGACACAAGAATTAAACCAGTTTAAAGGGAGGTTAGAAAAATGGTTCTGTATCTTCGGAGTAGTTTTAGGTTCATTAATATTCTTAATGTCTTTCATGGTTAAACCACAGTGTCTCAGATTCATTGCTGTAATGTTTTACAACCAGGCTTTCATTCTCTAAGCTGCATATAGGAGTTTTCCTCTTGTTTTTCTTTTAATACCAGAGAATGAGAGGAATATGCAACAGGGCTGTTTCAATATCAAACAGCATGAAAAATGTGTTAAAATGTTAATAGAGAGATAAGTAATTAAAAAGTATAAATAACCTGATAACTAAACACCTGATGGCTCCAGACCAAACTTGTTTGTTCCAGTGTGAACAGAGACTGTTAGAATGTAGGGCCACTAGATGGCGGTGTTTCGTTTTGACTCAAATCTTTCCTCACTATGACTTATAGGAAGAAATACTACCTTTACAGAGGATCAGGTCCAAGTTCACCTGTTGATGTCCTGCTCCAGTAAAAATGACCAAACAGAAAACTGAAATGTAAGATCCTTGCTAGAAGTAGAGACCGACTTCCTGCCTAAGAACACGACACCTTTAATCAATGAAGCTACATCATCTTTACATGTAGCTCATGTAAAGATGATGTAGCTTCTTGCTACATCTTAGCTCATGATGTACATCTTAGCCTCTCAGCTAGCATTCCTTCAGAATAAAACACTGTTTAACTTTTATTCACTTCTGTTTTCTGGATTTTCCTGCTTTATATGTATTGATGAAATATTTTAACTGATTGATTTTATTACAGTTTATTTCCTCATTTTCTTCCTCCATTTTTAGATGCTTTTTTCACCTCTCACCTTTCATACCATTCATATCTGTGATGAAGAGTGATGACAGTTTTGTCTTTTCATTGTGCATCATGCTTCTCATCTGAAGAGAGGTGAATCTTCTGTTTGGAGCCGTATGAGGTTTGGTTTCTGCACGTCCTGTAAAAGGTAAGAACCAGAAGGTGTCTCTCTGCTTTTAAAGATGCTTACAGAAGGTTAACAGCTGTGATGAAGGTTCACAAAATCAGGCTGAATAGTCAAAGCCAAATATTTACATCAGCAGCTTTTTACACAAAATCAGATTAGCAGCTAAGTTTTCTAGACTAATGATGGAGATTTTGTGTCTGAAAATTTGTTTCTGTTTTCTTCACATTCAAAATCTTACATTAATTTAATTAGTATGGGGTTGAACTGAAAGTGAATGGCTTTAGTTAAAGGCTCTGACTGTTTCACCCTTCAGTCACCATCTCTGATCTTTACTGGCTTGAAAATGTTCCCTAATTTCCTCCAAATGCATTTCCATTTTCATCAGACCTCAGAACATGTTTCAAAAACTGACGGTATTTATTAGTGATGTGTCGTCTGTGTCGAGTGATCCAGCAGGATTTTTATGTAGCGCGTGCCGGGGCTGGTGTTCCCGTCTCCCACCGGCAGTGGATGTTCAGGCAGGACCTGATCCTCCTCCAACAAACAAAACCATGGAAACGAGTTTTCATATGTTCAGGGATCCATCTTCTGCATGTTTTACGTGTTTCCCTGCTTTGACTCACCGAACTAGAAAAACAAGAAGCATGTTGTCTTGAGACTAAGAAACAGTGATGGTGAGATGAATCATCATGAAGGTCGATGCGCCGCAGTGTTTCATTTGCTCTACAGCGACATCAAGTGGACAACATGTGTAAAATAGGTAACATGAAAACAACATGATGTCTGAAGCCTTAAACTGAATAAACACAGAAATGATGTTTGCATCGTTTATTTGACTAGAGATACAGGAGGAGGCAAAGTGAAGTTTTTCTTTTAATTTAGGAACATTGTACATGCTTTCAGACATGGAGGTGGTAGAATCATGATGCTGCACATGCTGCTGGTTTAATACACAGAATGGATGGAACATAAAGTCTGAATCATCTTCAGGTTCTTCATAAGTTCCTCAGAACAACAACCTGATGTTGAGCTGTTCATCTCAGAGCTGATCTCAAACTAATTCACTCTTGTTTAATGTATGATCACATGTTTAATGTATGATCACTTCCTCTAGGCTGTTAAATGCAACATTTTGTGACATTCATGCCCAAATCAAACACCATGCCATTTGTTTTGAGAATAAAAATGATTGATTATATTCTGCTCCACCTGAGCTCACAGTGCAGGTGAAGCTAGAAACACATCAGCAGGTTTGCAGAAGTTGAGACCAAACATTTTCTCTTTAGTCTCCATATTCCAGGTGATTCTCCAGCCCCCAGTGTTACTGCTGAGTCATCTGTGCTTCCTGACATGACTCAGCTGATCTTGACCCTGTTGGTTAGTGTCGTTGTCTTTGTGAAGATCATTTTAATGAGGTTTTATACATCATTAAAGTTCACTTGGAAACAAAACTTCACCTTTTAAAACATCAGAAATTAGAACCCAGGATCTGCTGTGTTGGTTTTTTGACATTATAGGCCATGATTTACTATCTGTGAACTTATTTATTAGGAAATATTAAAATGTTCCCTGACAAGGAAAAATTGGGTCCATTTCAAAAAAGACGTCAAAAACACATTTTAAACACTCGCATTAAATTCCTAAAACAAGAAAACCTGTCAGGTGAAACAGCAGCGTTTAGCTGCTGGTTATTTTGATTCACAATGAACTGATGAACCAGTTCCTGAATCAGTTCGTCTCACTGACGAGGCTCCAACCGTCACAACCTGCTGCATCAACACAAGGCTTCAGAAAAATCCTCCTGGATTACGACACACACACCTCAGTACATCACTACTGAGAAAAGATGGCTGATAACTCCAGAGTTAAAGATCTTCAGCAGCGCCCCCTGCAGCCTCCTCAGCAGGTAGAGTCTGCTCTTACCTTTCCCTTAAAGAGCATTAAAGTCATGAGTCCAGCCTGGTTTGCTGGTCAGGTGAACATCCAGGGACCTCGACTCTCTCCTTATCCACTCCGGTGTCCGTCTGGTGGGTTTGTACCTGCAGAAATCCACCAGGTGGTTCCTCTGCCACCGGTCCATGAAGTCCGTCTGTATGCCGAGTCGTCCTTAGCTGTATGAGGCAGTCACCAAAGAACAAATGGCTTCTTGAAAAATCTGCTGACCGGAGAGAAGCGGAACGATGCCAGCCTGTTCTCTGGAAACAGGAAGTCTTTGTGCCTCTTTTCTATTTTCATCATATCTTCAGCCTTCAGGAACAGTTTACTATTTACACTGAATGTGATGAACATTCAGCTGTTATCTTGTCAAAATCCTGAAAGTTATAACCAACATGTCATTTAATATGTCATTAATAACCAATATGTCCTTATTTAGATAACTTTCAAATATCCGTTTTAACTTAAATTAGTTTGAGGCTGAATATTTGTATTTTTTAATTGCTTTCTTTCAGAAATGGATGATGAAATTGTCTCTGTTGTTATCGACAACGGATCTGGTTGTGCAAGGCTGGACTGGCAGAAGAAACCCCATGTGTTTCCATCCATTGTTGGATGCCACAAGTACAAAGTAAAGTTTCAATAACTGAGTAGATTAGAACTAAATCTAAGAGTTTGCAAATAAATGAGTGTTTTTGTTTTCAGGATGCAGTGGTGAGTCTGGGACCAGTCATCTGGCCACTGGGGACATTATATGAACTGGCATGAAGACACAGACAGAAAGCCAAACACTAAACTTTACAGACACAAGTCTCATGCTCTCACATATACAACTAAAAGATTATATAATATCCAAAATATCGTCACTAAAAGATCATGACAAGAATGAGGCAAGAAAGTTATAAAATTAAAATGAAAAAAAGAGACCAAAACAAACAGACATGAAGAAATGACTGGGAGGTTAGACTTCATGAACTGAACAAAAATATGACAAAACCAGTTTAATTAAGCTGACAGCAAAGAAATGATCAAAGTACAAACAGCAGCTCATCACAGACATAAAACACAAGAACAACCGATAAAATTAAACCTGGAGGAAATATGGCAGAAAACCCACAAAAAATGATAAAAACCCAAATTGTGCCATTTATTATCTCCTTGATGAAAAACTGGATCTGCTACTTTGGCTTTGGGTTTAACCGTTTTCTGAAAACCTTTGGGCAGAAAACGTTGGAGTGGTTTTGGTCACGGCTTGACGAGAGTTTTTCTTTTCATGTGTTTCTACACTGACTGGTGTCTTAATGTTGCCTCCTCATGAAGACAGACTACCTGGGAAATGAGGCACAGGAAAAGAGGGGCGTCTTGGCCTTAAAATACATCACTGACGAGAACTTTAACACCGATTGGGAGGAACTGGCAAAGGTGAGGATGTAATGATAACGTTTTGTCTATAACTGGATGTACAACCTGTTTTAAGACAAAGGTCATGACCTAACGTGTCCCTAAGACAACAAGTTCTGGCTTTCATACATGAACATTGCATTGGTACATTTGGCTCTGAAGCTAACCTCTTAGCTCTTCTTGCTCACTTTAATACAGGATATTTCCATTTTGGTTCAGATATAGAAATTAATTCACTTTTGCCACTAACTTTACCAGTAATGTCTGAAACCTCCAAGATAAGATCAAACTGTTATCATTGTGCAGCTTTGGTATCATGCCTATGAAAATGAGCTCCATGTTCATCTGGAGACCATCCAGTCCTGCTGTCAGAGGCTGCAGGGACGCCCAAACTCTGCAGGGACAAGAAGACACAGGCAGGTTTTTACCAGTTGTACAAAAGTCTAAATAAAACCTCTGACATCTGAGATCAATAGAGATACTTTCAATTATACTGTGGACCTTTAGTTTGGATTTGTCAAGTGAAATCAAGTCTTTTTGTTGGTTCAGATCCTTTTTGAGGTCTTCGATGTTCCCGCCTTGTACTTGGTCAATCAGTCTGTCCTCTCTCTGTTTGCTTCTGGTCGCACCACAGGTCAGTGAGCCTCAACATGTGCAGAAAACCTGGAGGCTCCTCACATTCTGTTTTTAATTCATCTTATTGCAGTAAATTCAGGAGATTTCTGATGGACTGAGTACTGACCCATTAGTGTTTCTAAACCTTTACTATGATTTTTCTGCCTTGTAGGTCTGGTAGTGGAATCTGGTGATGGTGTCAGCCACACCGTCCCAGTATATGACGGCTACTGTTTGCCCCACGCCTTCTGCTGCACATCAGTGTCTGGAAGAGGCCTGACAGACTACCTGATCAGGATCCTCATGGACAAAGGTCACTACTTCAGGACCAGCGGTAGAGCGGTAGAACACCCTTTGACCTCTAATAGACAGAAGTCATCTGAAGCAGAAAAGACTCCCATCCTGAGCGTTTGTGTCTCTCTGACCTTCAGCTGAGCGTGAAATAATTCGACATGAAGGAGAAGCTCTGCTACGTGGCTTTAGACTTTGAGCAGGAGATGAAGACGGCATCTTCCTCAACCTCACTGGAGAAGATCTACATGCTCCCAGATGGACAGGAAGTCCAGATCTGCAGCGAAAGGTTCTGCTGTCCAGAAGTCCTCTTCCAACCAGGTTTAGTTGGTTGGTAGCAATTTGAAAGAATAGACATGTTAATCAAACAGCATCGCTTTTCATTTATTCATTAAAAACTGTTTAATTTTGTATTATTCAGGAAATGAGTCAGCTGGTCTTCATGAGAACATTTGCACCAGCATCATGAAGTGTGACACTGACATCCGGAGGGATCTGTACTCCAACATTCTCGTTTCTGGAGGCTCCACCATGTTCCCTGGATTCGCTGAGCGCATGCAGAAAGAGGTCTCTGCTCTGGCTCCAGCTTCCATTGAAATCAAGGTGCATGAGTTTATTCTGGCGTTGCAGATAAATGAAGAACAAACTGACTTGCAGCTGCAGCACAACCAGCTTCTCGCAGCATCAAAAGATGGTTGCTGGATTTCCTCCTACTGACGCGAAACCAGCAGAAAATAAACAGGCTCATAGAACTGAAGTTAAAATAGCATAACCTCGCAACTATGAAAATCCCATTGATGAAATGACATTAAGTACTGTAACTGTGACTGAAGACGCTGGGATCAGTAAAAGAGTTAAAAATCATTCATATCAGAACTGATCAAATGTTTAGTTGTGGTTCTGATGATCTCTCTTCCTCCCAAAGCTCAAAGAACAGAAATGATACAGAAGTTTAAATCATCATCACTTCATTTAGCCTTTAAACATACAAGATATTCACCAGAGAATTAAAATGACATGAAAACAGAAACGGTTGTAGTATTTTTGAAACAATATTTCCAGTGACTCAGAAATGCTCACTGGTTAGCAGTTAATAGCAATAGCACCAAAATGAATCATTGCTTTGTTTGATTTTCTCTTCCTTCTGCAGATTGAGGCTCCACCTTCCAGGAACGTTTCTGCTTGGCTCCATCCTGGCCTCCCTCTCCACCTTCCAGCATCTGTATGTCAGCAGACAGGAGTATAATGAGTCCGGTCCCACCATCGTCCACCACAGATGCTTTTAAACATCTGTGTGGCTTCGCACTAAACCTTCTTTTACTTGCTGCACCAAGCTGAACAAGTTTTCATTTTTTATGGTTTTTGGAATAATGTGGAGAAAAAAGGTGCATCAAAGCTTAAAGAGTGAAATTAGAGTGAAAATTGCAAAACTGTGAAAGCATTTAACTGTTAGAGCTTTGAAATAAATTCAGGATCTTCTTGTTTTAACCTAAGAATGTTTAACTATAACAACCTGTTAGGTTGTGAATAAGATTTTTTACATTTATTATTATATATTAAATCATTGTTTCTAAAGTCTATAGCATTCTTTTGTGTGTCTCTAAAACTTGTGCTGTAAAAGGAATGTGTTAAAAGTCGTAAACAGGTAGAATAAACAAGGAGCCAGACCCCTGGAGCTGAATTGCAGGACGAACTGATGGGAGAAGCTGATTAGGCCAAATGGTTGTGACCTGCAGGAGCAGGACCAGAGTTTAAGGCTTTACGGGAAGAGAGGGGGTTTCGTTGATTGTAAAGATTTACAATCCTATGGTTGTTTCCCCCTTCCTGAGTGAATTTACTAACTAGGGAATTCCCATTTGCAATAAAAGAGGAATGGGGGGTGAGAACCTCAGAGCGAGTTTGGAGATTGTAACTGAAGGCTCTCTCCACCTTGCTCTCCTCATTTGAGTAAAATATAATCACTTGTCTCTCTCTTCTTTGTGTTTCAAAGTGTCTTTAGGAAGTTTGAACCTGACAACCTATTTTGGTGGCAATGAGATATAAAATTCCTTTCATATCTTGTTATAATATACTGCTTCTGAATTTATTTCCAAACTCCAACAATTAAACATTTCCGTAGTATGAAAACACATGAATTAAAATTCTGTTCATTTTGTAAAATGTAACTTGACAATAACAGTCAAGTTACAACAGGGTGTGTCGCTTGTTTTGCAGCGACACACCCTGCAGGATACATACCCGATCTACGTTCCTACCCTCATCTATGGTCATGAGCTTTGGGTCATGACCGAAAGAACGAGGTCCCGGATACAAGCGGCCGAAATGGGTTTTCTCCGCAAGGTGGCTGGGCTCTCCCTTAGAGATAGGGTTAGATTTCAAATGTCCTTGAAGATATGTAAACATAACGGTCCCTCCTACTTCATCCCCTCTTATCATCCATATGACTGTGGAGCTGGACGCTCCCAAGGACATGCTCCTAGATAACACCATCAGATTATTGCTCGGAAAATGAGCATATTTCATGGCCATATAAATGCAATACACAAACACCTCAAGCACATGCACTCTTTCTTCATGTCACCACCTTTCACTTATGTCTTTGTTTTGTCTGAATGTTGCTATTTACCTACTTCCCTAATGTGTATTTTTCTATTTATTTTATAACTTTTTAAAACTTGTAGAGTACTCACTTTTAACCCAGAAAAGGAATTAGAAAAAACTTAGAATCCAGAGACTCACTATTTACACCAACACTGCACTTTTTAGGTTGTTCTAGTTATTAATATTTAGAAATTGTGGAGTACTCATTACTTTAGATCACTCTTTTACTCAATATTAAAAATTGTGGAACACATTTTAAAATTCTGCATTAGATTATTATGCAGAGAGATTCCTATTCTTGCAACCCAGAAATAAAAATTAGAACAAACTTAAAATCCAGAAAAACTACTTTCAGAACAGGAACACTTAGTTTTTATTACTACTTAGAAACTGTGGAGGACTCACTGCTTTTACAAATTTAGAGCACACTGAGAAAGTCCAGAGGATACTAACTTACTTATCTAGCAACCCAGATGAAGAGTATCTGTCACGTTTGTGGTGTAGTTGGTGATCACAGAAATCTAAATAAACACAGAAAACTCAAAATCCTCACAGTATCTAGTTAATATACTTAAGATATTCGATTATTTTTCTTATTTTGCTGTTTTCTTTGGTTTGTTATTTTGTTTGTATTTCCTTCTATTGCATGTAAACTACTTACAGCATTAAGGTTGCAATGCATTCTTCTATATTTCATAATTATATTTCAGTTTTATTAAAACCACATAGTGATCATTCAGTCAAACCACATGATCAATATTCAATCATTATTTAATCATCACATCATTTACAGATATCTCCTCTTTATTACGTTTAATCATTCATACAGTTTTAGGCCCATTTCACTTCTGCAATAGAGAAAACATATTTTCAAATCATAATACATATTTATGTCTTCATTTCTTTTAGTCATCAACCATCAATTTTTATCCATCTATTATTTTATGCATGAAACTCTAAAGATCTCACCATAACATGCCAAATTGCACAACATTAACAGTATATTGCCATATATGAGATTTAGTATTTACATTTTCCAGTATAAATGTAAGCATAGATATATAGATGCATATATTGATAACAAAAAGACAATTATGACCGAAATGCAAAAATTTTTGCATATAATTTACAGGCTGCAACATCCAATAAAATACACTTATGAAAGGAAAATATATTTACCAATGGAAATATTTTGTAATATGTTGTAGAGAATTATATTCATAGTGTATTTTTGGTACATTATATGTTGTAAATACATTAAATTATATAATACATGTATTACATGATATAACATATATACTCCTGTTATGGACTATATTGACAAATATTGTAAATATATTGCAGAATATATAAATTATTGCTGCTTTCCATATATCACAATTTTAAACATAAACATATAATGTATGAGTTTAAATATATAACCAACACATTTTTATGGAAAATGTATTGGTTATATATTTAGAGACATAGTGTGGCATGCATGTTCCATATATGGTGAATATGTTTTACAAGAATAGAAAATTATATTGAAATGTGAGAGATTGATCCACTTACAATCTGACAGATATATTTATTTATTAATTCTTAGGTGCCTCTCTGATGACACCCTGGGCAGCTGCCCACATAGCCTTTACACAGTTCCTAATCACACTTGTGTGATGACAAACTTCATCACACAAGTGATGATCATTTGTCCTCATCCATCCTTATCTCTCATGTATGTGGAGTTCTGAGTTTGTGCACATACATGTGCACACGCGAGCGAGCAACGCAACACAAGACGGCTGAAAACAGTTCAGTTTTAGTTACTGTCTGCTGTCAAGAAAACTTTCCCCGTTCGTCACTTCCTGTGTGTCGAGCCCATGCTGCTGTGAACTAGACGAGTTCAACTAGGTAGTTTGATTAATCTACAGCATGTAAAATGTAAAAGTTGCAGATTAATCATGCATGTTAATGTGTTAAGAGTGACGGGCGTCATGCACATATGTTTATATATCTATATCTGTATACAGGGTGATGGAGGCGATGGTGGAGTTTACCTTCCTATCAGTGGGTCACTGGTTTGATCACCACTCTACCTGCTTCTGCCTGTTTTCACATCAGCTTGTGAATGTGTGGAAATGACTGATTTCATGTCAAATGTCTGAGTCTCCTGAAAATCACATATTTCCATAAAATCATACATCTATTTATTATATTCCACCATGTATTGCTCATATACCTTTACGTATTTCATTTGTTTCTATATATTTTCGTATATATATATTTAATAAATGGCAATATATGGAAAGTGGCGTCACCTGTATATTTTGCAATTAATTTCAATATGTAATATATTGTATTACACATGTATTGTAACTACATAATGTATTAGAAAATATTTCCACTGATATTTTCCTTTCATAAGGTATTCACAAATATTTTTTTCTGAATTTATAAAAATAAAGTGGAAGTAATTTTTATTTTAATGTTTCTTCTTTGAAAATTTAAATATCTCACCAGATCACTTTCCTGTAACAGCTGTCATTATTCAAATCATTCAAAACACATATTTGTCATCCCAGAGTCATTAATTAAGTAATGATAATAAGCAAAACAGTTAGACGTCCAGAATTATTAGATCCTCCACGGTTATAATGTTCATCCCAGACATAGTGAATTAAAAATGGCTCGAATGTGTTTGCTGATGCAGAATCTGCTAATCAATTATTTGGCCATATAAACACCAGCAAGCAGTGATCAAGTTTCCAGTTTAAACCTAAACTCAAATACACATCAACCCATAGAAAACCATTAAGAATGAGAGAATGAATCTAACCGTTAACACGCTCAGGATGTGGTGCAAAGCTTCACAGCAAAATTCTTTTTCAAACGCTTCAATTCTTCGTCTTGTTTCTGTTTCAGCTTCTCTAATTCTTTGATG
>CADWAE010000385.1:0-25669 GCA_902982915.1 Phalloptychus januarius
AGGATTGTAGTAAATAAAGATTCTTAGCAATGTTTGAACAATGTATAAAACTTTACATATTTGATTCATGTTTGTAAGACTTTAAAACTTTTAGGTAGGGGATAAATAAAAATAAACACAAAAGGCTAAAATACATCAGAACAATATCAGTTTCTTCTTCTTGTATCACGTATCATGATTTTTATGTCAGATGATCTATGGGACAAGACCAAAAATATTAGTTCTGTGATTGACTTCATGCCACAAGTCTTTATAAAAATACTGAACTGTTGAGTATTTTTAAAATGTATCTTAGTTCTTTAAACTGTTTCCTTTTTTATTTTTTTTTAGCAGATTCCTACTTCATAACTCACCTTTAAAGAACCAAAATCTGTTGATTTTATTTCTTCCTTATCTGTGCCATTTCCTCATACACATGTTCTGGTTCTTTACTTCTTTGTGTAGCTGCAAAATTCTCATAAACATGAACTTCTTCCTTATTTTTATTTTTTCTTGGCATATTTTCATAATCATGTTGTTGCTCTGGGAAGAAAAAAATTTTAAACATTATATTTAAAAGCTTTTCTTAATACGGGTATGAATGATAAGCCACTATTTCCTTGAGCTCTAAGTGATACAAGTTCCCTAAAATATTTACATTTACAACTGAATCAAATACTAGGAAAGTGAAGTAATTGAGATTCATGTATTGAATGGAATGTAAACATACTGACCTGTTGTGCCTGAATGTGATACAGGTTTCACATTTTCTCTAAAAAGCCCACATTCAAAGAAAAGATATTGTTAAAATGTGCTAGTCAACATACTCATCATCATTAATTGGTAAAACTGAAACTCAAGAAATATTACAATGCAGAGAGGACACTTATATATGACATACAAGAGAACGTCATTGAGGCAACTTGTGATAAATATGGATAACTGAGAGTTCACTTGAGTGATGTTAATCACAGTTTAGCATGAATTGTTCTCTAATGAAGTTTAAAAAGCTCAATATATAAAATTTATTGTTGGTAACATAAATAAACTCACCTTCGTTTGTAGATGAAATAGCCTCCAATAACTCCTGCAGCAACAATTAATAAACATGTGATTACTATTCCAGCAATGGCGCCACCGGCGAGACCTGCAGGTTTACTAGCATCTAAAATAAAGTAGGAAAATACAAAAATGTTTATATATATATATATATATTAGGGTTGTTATAAACAAATATTTTAGTAATTGAGTAATCTATCTGATTAATAAAATAAAAAAATAATCAAATAAAATATTGGTAAATCTGGGATAACACTAATGTTACTATCGGATATCAATATCAGTCCAATTGTTCATACTTGAGCATCCCTAACAATTACAATTTTGTAGTTCAGAAAATAACAATAATGGCTCACTTTCTAAGTTAATCTGAAGAAAAGTTATACAAGCATCTGAAATTATATTAAATTTAATAATAAAGAGGCAGGCTCAGAAATACACTCATAAAAAATATCTGTAAAGCAGATTTTAGTTTATGTATTCATCTTCAGTGAGTTTAATAGATGAACTCTCACCTTGCCCCATACCTGTCAAGCTTAGATAAGTTTATAGCAGGTGTGTGAATGATCTAATGATTGGACTGCTGATTGCAGCCAGTCCACATTGTGAGCAGAACTCGAGGGCCCAAAACCAAATTTTGCTTAGGGCCAGCCCTGTCTGGCATTTAGCTGTTGGAGATAACTTGTCAAGTTTAAACATTTAAACAATTTTTGTACAGTTTTGATGTTTCCTTTCACATTTTCTTTTACTTTATTATACTTACCCATTATAGATATGATTGAAACTTGAGACGTTTGATATCTTGAGGTTTTGCTGTTAAAGGCCCAACAGCTGTAGTTTCCACTCTGATTCTTCTGAACATTGATGAGTTCCAGCTCGGATCCAGAAGCAGACAGATTGTTTCCATTAAACAACCAATGAAAAGTGGCTTTAGGTCTGGAGTCAGCTGAACAAGACAGATGGATGTCCGACCCTTCTTGATATGTTTGAGAAGGTGATTCTAAGTTGACATTTGCTGGGCCATCTGGAAAAATAGAGAACAATTAATGTGAATTCATTCTATACATTAACGTCACAGCAACTTTTTTAGTGTAGTGTTAGTTTAACTTCATTAAGGCAATTACTACAAAGTTTCAGAGTTTTCTTTGGATTCCTTATGTTATTACTGACATGATTATTTTGGTATATTTAACTATGTTTTATAAATATGATGACATCTTACTAATAATCTAATTTGAAACCCAAATAATGTAGAAAAAGTAAGAAATGAGTTGTTCTGATAAAGTTTCTATTGTTTCTATTTCAAAATGAGGTTATCATAGGTTAAAAACTCACAGTTGACATAGAGATGTACAGGATCACTGCTGGCACTGCTGGCAGGATTGGACACATGACAGCTGTATGATCCATGATCATATCTGGTTACATTGACTATAGTCAGCTTGGATCCTCCATCAGTGATCTGAACTCTGTCACTGGCTGAAACCTCAGAGCTGCTGTTCATCCAGAGGAAGGAGAGAGACGATCCAGAGGAGGAGCAGGAGAAACTGACAGACCCACTGAACTCAATCAAGTCGGTAACATCTGGAGTAACCTTTACATTAGAGACTGGTGCTGTGGGTGAAAAAAACAAAATAAAAATATATCAGTCCTACATGACAATAAAGTACAGTTGAAGAACATTTTTATAATTTAGAAAAAGGACAGAGGACATGAACTAAGTACTTCTATGTAAAATTCAGTTTTAAAAACATTTTTAGGAGAAGTGTCTTAAACTGTCTGGTGACATTTTTCTTCCCCTTTGAAGCAAAGCACTTTCAGTGTTCAGTAAAAGAAAAGATGGTCTACTAGTTAAAGGTGCAACTATTATTGCTGAGTAGGGTTGCACCAATTGGAGTTCTCACCGATTACCGATCTCTAAAAAGCCTCACCTACAGATTCCAATTTTGGCAGATGCCGTTTTTTTGTCTGGGGATTCATAAAATATGTTCTAGACCAAAAGTAATTACACTTAACTGTTTAATAATGCATAAAAGTTATTGTTAAAAAAGAATTGTTCATTTACTGGAAAAAGCTCACATGACGGAATCGTTTTGTATTTCATGTCACAATTTTTTTTATTTTGTTAAACTAATAAAAACATTAAAATGATCCGATCTTTGTATTTGCATGCATCTTTTTAATGCAAGTACGAGCAAAAATAGATACTTACAATAAACAGAGATGTTTACTGGATCACTGATGATTGAACTGACAGGATTAGACACATTGCACCTGTATGATCCCTGGTCATTTCGGGTCACATTGATTATAGTCAGAATGGAGTTTCCTTCATTTGTGTTGATCTGAACTCTGTCACTCTCTGTAACCTCAGAGCTGCCTTTCATCCAGATGAAGGAAAGAGACGATCCAGAGGAGGAGCAGGACAGACTGCCAAACCCACTGAACTCAATCAAGTCTGCACTTAGTGGGGAAACTCTGACATTGGAGACTGGCTCTGTTGGAGGAATAAAAAAGCTAAATTAAAGTGGCATTAGATGAAAAGAAAACAACCATCATGATCAAATTAAAGAATGAAGATTGTTTTTCATAATTTGAGAAACATGAGAAGCACAATCCTCAGTTAGTGCTTCAGTATTTGTTTAGAAAGTAACATTTCTTTATACAAACTAATTTAAATCTATCTTTGGAACTACTGTCAATATCAAAACTAATAATTAATTACATATCTAACTTTTAGCTGTATTTCTATGTGACTTAATTTGAGGGAAAATTAAACACAAACAGAAGTAAATCAGAACAAACAGAAGTAAATTAGATATTTTAAAACTGAAATGTAATAATTATGCTTCAGGCTTTTATATCTACTCACCATATACTTCCAGTGTAGTTTTGCCTGTCTTTTGTTCCAGTCCATCTTGAATGCTTACTGTATAATCACCACTGTCACTGAGTTTCAGATTCCTGAGTTCCAGAGATCCAGTAGATCTGAAGAGAGTGATCCTGCCTTCATATCCTGGCCCAGTTGTGTTTTCAGTAGTAAGCGAGAGAATTATGAGCTTAATTACTGAACCAGAATCAACCTGCCAGTTGACCAACGTAAATGGTGACTCTCTTGGAACCAAGTTTGTTGTGAACATCACTGTTCCTCCAGCAGAGGTAATCAGAGGACCATCTGGTAACACACCAACTCCATCAGATAAACCTGGAGGGAAGATTTTAAATGAAGTAATTTAGTTTAAATTTGTGATAATTTCACAACATATAAAAATACATAAAGAAGCCTCAGGAATAAAAAGAGTATTCATTTTCATCGTAACAGTGAATCTCATCTCCTCATCCTACTATATTTACTCTGATTATTGTCAAAGTTTGCAATATTTGTAAGATTTGTTTTCGCTCCCTGTTTGTCCTCCTCATATATAGTATGACTGGTCAAGTGCTTCTTTTTTTTGTCTGTTTCTTCTCTCTGTTTTGTCAACATCAAACAGCAGAACCCTCTAATTTTTCTTTGGTCCACCAACCCTTCAATTTCTGTTAGTTTGTAAATCACTGAGCACTAAGATATATTAAAAAGTGTTAAAAGTGTTACTAATAAACTGCTTTGCCTTGGTGTGTCTTCAGTCATTATATAGAAATATTAATACTTTAAATACATTTCAAAAATCCTGTATTTATTTTTCAGAGTAAATAGATTAATTTGTTTGACAAATAAAGCTCAACTTTTATTTAAATTTCACAGGTCATCTTGATTTATTTCATTGTTGCACATTATGCTGCAGTCTAACAATATTTTTCCTACTCTTTGACATTTAATCAGTTCTAAATGAACTTGAAGATTGAAGACTGAACTTTTCTTGAGCAGTTGAAGTTCTGCAGTGTTTTTATGTGTTTGCGAAAGAAATTTTAAAACCAATCAATTATTAAATCTTAAATTTTTAATGGCATAGCACTTCTTATTATATGATAGTTAAAAATAATTTGCAAAATATGCAGAATTTAAAAATAAAAATTTCTAAGTATTAAGTTTTATATTGTTGTTTGATATAATTGCTGCAGCTTATATTACATTTAGTGCTATTCTTTTTTTAAAGGTTTTATTGGCTCTAGTGGCCTTTATTTAACAGTTAATGGACAGGAATGAGGGAAACGAGAGAGGGGGAAGACATGCGGCAAAGGTCGCCAGGCCAGGAATCGAACATGGGACAGTCGCGTCGAGGACTAAGGTCTCCTCCGTATGTGTGTGTGCTAAACCCCTGCGCCACCACAGCACCCCGAGCTTGTATTACATTTAAACAGAATTTGCATATTAGTTGTTTTCTCATTAGGTTGTAAGTTCAACTTCATTCATATGACACAGTAAAATATAAGAATTACACTAACCTCAGTAATTAACAGTGCATATCACCAGATTGGTATGCACTGTAAAGGACTGTAAAGTTTTAACCAACAGTATGAAGATCTTTTTATCTTACATTTTCAGTGATAAAAACTTACCTATGATAATTCCAGGGATGATGAAGAATAAAATGGATGTTTTCATGTTATTTTATTGAGTGCAAAGCAACACGTCTTTCCCTCTCTGACTACCATTTGCCTTATGACCTGACAACAGCAGCAACAGGAAGTGAAACTGTCAAACCTTCATTTATTAATTATTAACAAATCGTTCACTTGGGATTCTTTCAGCAATAGTTTTAGAAATTAAAACCGAGTAACAACAAAAACACACATTTTTAAAGGAATTATCTAAAGTAATTTATTTTCTAAAAATTGGCCATCAGGGCTTTCTGGAAAGCTAAAGTTCAATAAAAGCCCCTATTTTGTCTGGGTATTAAACATGAATATGTTCATGGATCAAGTTCAAAACCATCATATTTTAATATTCTACAACTTAATATTCTGTTACATGTAGATGTAATATTCTACATCTGCTTTAGGAGATAGGGGTTAAATCAAATTCTGCAGACATGTAAGCTGATTATCCTTAGTACAAATGAAAATGGTTAATGATCAGCTATTTATCTATATCTCGATGCATCTCATAAGACAAAGAAGCCTTGCAACCTAAAGTCTTCTTGAGGTTGCAAAAAATTAGAGCTCTTTATCAAAGATTATATACAAATAAACCTTTGTGTATTGATTATTGAGAAGGATATTAAATAAAAAGACACATAATTTTTAATAAAATGTTAAGAAAAACATAGAATGCATCATATTTGTTTTACATAAATATGATTAAATGATGCCTGCTGAATTTAATCAAAAAGCAAGCTTCTCTGTAAAATTAAACTGATTTGAAATACAAAATGCTCAGGACTTTGAATATACTGACATTATATGATCCAGTAATAGCAGGTGAGATAAAAAAATATTAATCCCTGTGTTTCTATTTGTCACTGCAATCTCATTGAAACTTAGGTCTCATGATTTTATTGTAAGTTGAAAATATTCAACATTTATCAGTACCAAAACAGACCTGATTTTGTGTAAAATTATTTTTAGATATTTATCAAACTTGAAACTTAGACCTTTTATAGGCACCATACAATTATTTTGAGTGATGGTTTTATTAATCTATTTATGACTTTTGAAATTGAAAAATAAAATCTAGATAAAATATATGATATATTTCTATTAAAATATAAATAAAAGAGCTAATCTGGGGTAGATTAGCAATAACATAAATTATTCCATTTTAACTCTGACATAAAATTTTAGACCCTTTGATTAAACATTTTTTTTACATATGTGCTGCCAAAGAAGGTTTAGTCATAAGACATCAATTGAGCACAATTATGGCACCAGTCATTTAGTTCCTGTAAACTTTAGACTCAGCTCCTGGTTCCTCCTGAATCAAAATGTCATCAAGTCATAAAGAGCCTTAAAACAAAGTGGTAAAACTTTATGTGGATCCCCATAATAAACCTGTTCATGGCCAGTTCAAGCACCCGGGAGAAAACATTTAACATTTTCAAGTAATAACAGCACATAAGAAATACTTTAACATTACTTTTACTAACATCTCTCAATTAAACTTTTCATCTTGACTCAAGTGTCAAATTCTTAGTTCTCTTTTATATCTAGAGTCACAGTAAAATGCCGTTCACATTTGTCTTGCAATAACATAGTTTCACCACTGGGAGGGGCTGCTTGACAGTTAATGACCACAACCTTGTTTGGACCATTGTTTTTGTCTGTTTTTCAATTAAGCAGGCAAAGGTGAATTTGACTAGTGATGAGTGCAGATAAAAATAAAAACTCATTCATCTTACCCTTTTTATGAGTGATTTTCTGTCATTTGCAAAAGATCTACACTAGGCTTTATAACGGTGCCTGCAGCAATAAAATAAAAATAAGCAGAAAATAATTCAGTGATTCTGAGAAATACTCAGTAGTGAAGTAGAGAAACCCAGAAATATGAGGGGAAGTGTGATGTAGAAGACTTCTCCAGCTGAAATGTTTAAGGTACCTCTGCTAAGTAATTGTAAAAGGATGCAACACCTACTTTAATGCAACTTTTCAAAATATTTCACTGTAAATAAAGATTACATATTTTTATTTTTTGCAATTATAAAGAATACTAACAGTCTAAATTAGCTTGAAGCTTTAGTTATAGGAATCTGATATGACATTTGAGTGCAGTTGCTTTCATGTGTCTTTATGCATTGTTTCTGATTAAGCAACAGAAAAATGTTTGTGGATAAAAATCTGTAACAGTCATAAGAAAACGTTTGGTGATATTTACATATTTTTATTATTACCGTTTCAATCCACTTCAATAAGATCCTGAAAAACCTGAATGTTCCTAAAACTCGATGAAACAAAGTTATGGCAGAACTCTGAGGGTTTGTGAACTTTGGAATCAGCCGTCATTTTCTCCAACACGAAAATGCTATCAAGTCATAAAGACCTAAACCATAAAATAATAAAACTTGATAAATGCAGAACGAGAAAAGTGTTCACTGGTACAATAAGGAAGCTGTTTTGAATGAAATGTAGGTCAAAAATCCTCCAGGGGATACGGTAGATAGAATAGATTTGCTGTTTATTTTCTCAGGTGGAATTAGAGCAACACTGAAAAATCCGCTAGCCAATGTGGCTAGGATACAATTTTATAATAGCATGGTCATATCAAATGTGCATTTAAACAGGCATTAGCAAAAAACTGTCAATATGTGTATAGTGATGGAGCATTTAATGAATACTTTCCAACAAAGTTTGAAAGTTGTTCATGTTTGGTTAACAGCTGTGATTGATCTTGAATGAGTTCACATAGGAAAAAAAAGAAAACATGAAGTAGATAATCAATAAAAAACAAACACATTACCCTAATATAACAGCGACTTCAGTGCTATGAAGAAAATAAAGGACATATAGATTTATTTGGTAAATAAACTAATGTCAGACATGTTTGGCATAATCTTATGTGACTAAGATGTTATTTATTTGACAGTTATTAGAATTTGTTTAGTATATAAATAGAGTATGTTTATAGAGCTTCATTACAACATATTTTTCTAGTTTTTGGAACAAGATAAAGCTCAAGTCTCATGGATTAATAACCAAATGTGCATCAATTTTAATAAACAACAAAACAGTAGACAAAAAGAACAAAAAGCATATTTGCTATTACTTAAATACATAAAACTAAATCTCAGCAATTTTTATTGCTTCTCATAAGTAGCTTCTAGCAATAGTTACAAATCATTAATATTTAGCACAACTTCAAAATTTACAATATAAATTTCCGTGGTTATTTTAAACCAAGAAATTGACAAAAAAGGTAAATCATCCTCCTTTCCTCATTTTAGCAAAGTAACGCAAACTAACATATTTTCTAATTGAATTACACTTAAACAGAGGAAGAAACATAGTGACTGCAGTATATTTCAAAACCAATCAAATTAGATTGGGAAAAAAAATTGTATGAATATTCAAAGAACACAGTTTAGCCCTGAGACAACACTAAATGAAAATGTAGTGCAGAGAATTTCACAGAAAGTGCAGAGAATAAAACCAAAGCTTTAGAGATTTTAAATACTATTTCTGAGCTAAACATTTTTACTAATGAGACTGTGCAATTTGCAAGACTATATAGTTTATTGAAATATGTGTAAACATCTAAAATAAAAGTAGCATAAAGAACAGCTTAGTCAAACAGTAATAATATTGATTATTTTTCTCCTTCTCCAGGTGGTTATATGCTACCTTGGTTTCTTAGATTTTGACGATCTGCAAGATAAAATGGAAGCAGAAATAAAGTGATTAAAGAGATGATGAATAATCTACTTTAATTATGTGTATTTTTTATTTTTTAAATGTAACCATGTTAATAACAGACAAAGAAACTCTAACAATCTGTTTCTAATAGTCAGAACCAAGAACTCAGAACTTACATTTTAAGGAATAAAACTGGAGATTTTATATCCTTCTTTCATACAAGTCTGGCATGTCATAAACATGTTCTGGAAAACAAGGAAAACATGTATCATACAATGACCCACAAAACCAGAAAAAACTGTTTAGCAGTTTATCACGTTAAAACCACAAACTTTAACATAGCACTCAGAAGTGAGAAGATTTTTTTTATTGAAATTTAGTGGTTGAGCAACACATTGTACACTTGTAATCAATCTACACTTGTAGGCTGTCCTTTGAATATTTTGAAAACAATGTTTCCTTCTTTCAATTTCACTGTTGATTTGTGTTGTTCTGTTGTTACAACAAAATCCAAGTAAAATACATTCAAATATGTGTTAGTAGCATTAAATGAAGTTATACAATCCCTCGCTTTTGCAAAATTATGTAAGTATTTTAATATAGATTTTTGTAAAGTTGAAAAATAACAATAGAGATCATTGTTAACAATAGACTATAATAGTTATAGAATAGAATAACAATAGAGATCAACAGTGTTTACCCTGTTAACTTTTCGGAGTCCCAGGTTAAACATGCACTTTAAGCCTATGTTTAAATAAAGCATGATATGGAGAGTCATCCATCTTTCTGTCAGTGTTGCTGTGTAATGTGAAAGGGAAAGTACAACTATAAAATACATACCTGTTTTACCTGTCTCTGGTTGAGCTTTGACATTTTTTCTAAATATTGGAAACACAAATTAAAGTTAGTATCCAGTCAACCAAGCAGATCTATTGTGAGGTAGTTGCAAAGTTTTTAAAACACCTTTCTTTTATTTTTGTGAAAAAAGTAACACCCTATGAAAACCTGCTTGGTTTTTTTATATGTCCCATATAATATAGGAAATAAATATTCTATTGAAGAATAAATTAGGACACACACTAATGCTATTCTAAATTACCAGACTAAAAAAGACAAGACATTAATCAGCAGCACATAAATATAATAACTTTTCTCAGCATTTTGAAGAAGGTTTGTCTGTTTTAGACACACTTGCTATGATGTTCTTCTGACCATTGAGGTGAGAGTGAACACTATAGTTCAATATAAAGAGCTGTCTGAGGTTTTCAGAAACAAGACTGTAGAAGAGTTTGAATTGAATAGAAGTCCACAAAACATGTGGAAGATTTGAAGAAAAAAATCAAGACAATTAAAGTTCACTTTTTACTCAACTTATTTACAAAAATACACTCAAAGTTAAAAAGCATAATATCTTGTCATTGGACCAATGTTATATAATAATAATAATAATAAAGCACATTCACATTCATTGTGTTTGATGATGAATAGGTAACAAAATCTGTGTTGCAATGTGTACCCGCCTGCTGGACTTGATGGGAGGATTACGCCTGATTGTATTTAGTGCAAACTGTTTTGGGAATCCAGTGTGGAAATAAAACAATAAAACAATAGAAAGAGAAAAACAATAGAAAATCATATGTTTTTCATATAACTGTATGTCTGAAGAACACCTCTAATTTAAGACTTACATTCTCTTATGAATGAAGAAGCCTCCAGCAGCCACTAGAGCAGCAGCTATCGAACTTGCAATTACTATTGCAGCAATGGCACCGCCTGAGAGAACTCGAGATTCTACATAGGACAAAATTAAAGATAAAATAAAAATAAACAATATGTTAAAAAAACAATATCACTTATTTTGCAATTTATTTGGCTTAATTGTTGGAACTTCAGTTTGTAAGACAGGAACACAATTAAAAGAAAAACACATCAAGTTAAACATAAGTTACTGACAAGAATATTTCAGATATAATTCCACTCACTGAGTCCACCTAGCATCAAAAGTCTGTTTTTGGTGTAATTTAGAAAAACTGCAAACCGGGAAAGTGCACAAAATGCAAAGGATTGGCACACCTAGAATGGGCACCAGAGAGCACAGGAGGTGACATCAGCATCTGAGCGACAGCCAGTCAAAACACTGAGTCGAAGTCGACACACAGAAAGGATGAATGATAGATGTGTCACACTCCATTGAAGGAACTTGATAGACTGGCTATAAAGTTTGAAATGTCATTTCAGCACAACGTCCTTTCAGAAAAATGAAGGCATTGTTGGAAATAAAGACCAAAACATCCAAGTCAATCCTCAGTCAATTCTTCTTGCATGTAATTTGCATGTAATTAGAAATTACATGCAAATTACTAATTTGCAAGTAATTTGCATGACATGCAAATTAGGGATATTTTGCAATGGATGTACTGTATTGTAAAGCATAACCTGGATCTTAAAAGTATGCTTTCCTGAAATATGGCTGTACTTTTGCTAGAGTTGATCAAATTTGCAAACAAAACTGTTCCCTAATTTTCTACTTCCTGTCTATTTCTCTTGATTTCAAACCAGATATTTAAGTAAACTGCATAAAATTAAACTGACACACACCTGGAAAAGTATTTTAAGATAACGTCTCAAGTTTACTGCTTCTTTGTATAACATTATAGGAATAAAATTAACATAAATCAGCTCAGATATCAGGAAGTTATTTTCAGAACTCAGCAAATCTGTTTTAAATAATTGCATCTATGTAAAAATGTCATAGGATTGTCTAGCCATCATACTGTTCAAGTAGAAGAAGTGTTCTCTGTCCCAGAGATAAAGCGATAAACATGTTTTGTACAAAGCTGATCTTGCTGGCTCACCTCAGGACTTTAATTGGGGCATAGCTGTTCTGCACAAAGCAGTCACATAATAAAGACAATGCTAAAGTTTGTTGTCTCCACAACATAATTTGACATAAAGGATTTAAATTTAATCATTCATCAGCTCAAGATCTAAACTATATCTGATGTTGCTCAAATTAGACAGAATTATAACAGTATGCTCTTTAAATGGCTTAGAACTTATAAAACAATTACTTATAAAAGAAAATTAAATGTAAATCATGTAAAGCACAGAAAAAAATAGCAAATCTATACAAAGGGACACCTGATAATGACTTCCGTAAAAAGGGGAATTACCCGAGGTACCCGTGAAACTTAAATATAAGAGGTTTTCATAAGTTTCTAAAATAAAACAAAATAATAAAATTCCCTATATATCATTTAACTGGCATTTAACTGTTAGAGATCATTTGGTAAAGATTACAAATTTAAAACATTTTTGTACAGTTTTGATGTTTCCTTTCACATTTTCTTTTACTTTATTATACTTACCCATTATTGATATGACTGAAATTTGAGATGTTTGATATCTAGAGGTTTTGCTGTTAAAGGCCTGACAGCTGTAGTTTCCACTCTGATTCTTCTGAACATTGAGGAGTTCAAGCTCAGGTCCAGAAGCAGACAGATTGTTTCCATTAAAGAACCAATGAAAAGTGGCTTTAGGTCTGGATTCAGCTGAACAAGACAGACGGATGTTTGACCCTTCTGAATATTTTTCAGAAGATGATTCTAAGTTGACTTTTTCTGGACCATCTGGAATTGTAGACAACAATTAATATGAATTCACTCTATACATCAACATCAGAATCAGCTTTCTTAGTGTAGTGTTAGTTTAGCAGCTTCATCAAGACAAATATTAAAACATGTGAAAAAGAAGTGCATATTCAAAGTTTATTGGATCCCCTGTCATTGCTGACATGATTATTGTTCTACATTTAACTATCTTTTATAAATATGATGGTGTTTTATTTCATCTAATTTGAAAAAATGTGTTCCTTATATTTTCCCAATTTATGAAGCAAAAGGGCAAAGAAGAACTGTTTGTTCTGCTTTCGGTTTCAAATGGGATTATCATTTAAAAAACTCACAGCTGACATAGAGATGTACAGGATCACTGTTGGCACTGCTGACAGGATTGGACACATGACAGATGTATGATACATGATCATATCGAGTCACATTAACTATAGTCAGCTTGGATCCTCCATCAGTGATCTGAACTCTGTCACTGTCTGAAACCTCAGAGATGCCTTTCATCCATTGGAAGAAGAGAGAAGATCCAGAGGAGGAGCAGGAGAAGCTGACAGACCCACTGAACTCAATCAAGTCAGTAACATCTGGAGTAACCTTTACATTAGAGACTGGTGCTGTGGGTGGAAAAAACAAAAAATAAATCAGTGTTACATGACAAAGTACAAATAAAGAGAAATTTCTTCATTGGGTAAAGGGACAGAGGACATGAACTATGTATTTCTATGTAAAGTTTGGTTTTAAAAGCATTTTAAAGACAAGTGGCTGAAACTGCCCGGTGACACTTTTCTTCTTCAGATCCAAGCTCTATCAGTATTCAGTAAGAAGTAGTGTAAATCAAATTTACACTACTTCTTAAAAGTAGTGTACATCTTATTGGTTAGTGACATTACAACTGCAAAGTAGAGCGACAGCAGCTTTTAAAAAAAAAATTCTCAAACCTAAGATGTACTAAAATAACTGAAGATTGAGATGTTTAATATCTCAGGATGTTGCTGTCAAACCCTGACAGATGAAGTTTCCACTCCGACTCATCAGAATACTAATCAGTCTGAGTTCTGATCAAATATTAGACATCAGGTTTCCATTGAGAAAGCTCAGAAATTTATCAGAAGGTGATGAGTCAGCAGGGCAAATTAGACTAATATCTGACCCAGTCTGATGATGTTCATTTGATAGATCCACTTCTATTTATACATTGTTTGGATCATCTGAATGTAAACATGAAGAATAAAAGTTATGTGAAATAAATGAAAAACTAATCAATAATGGAACTGTATCTTATTAATCGGGATTCATATAGTATGTTCTATACTCAAAATAATTACCACGAACTGCAGAATAATGCATAAAAGTTAATATAAAAAAATAATCGTTATTTTAGTGCAAAAAGTTGACAAAACTGTGACATTATGTCACAATATTTTATTGTATTAATCCCAATAAGATATATTTCCATGTATTAATAAAAACATATTAAAGTGAACAGATCTCAAGTGTTTGCATGCATCTTTTCTTTTTAAATATGCAAATATGAGCAAAAAAAGAAACTTACAATAAACAAAGATGTTTACTGGATCACTGATGATTGAACTGACAGGATTGGACACATTGCACCTGTATGATCCCTGGTCATTTCGGGTCACATTGATTATCGTCAGAATGGAGTTTCCTTCATTTGTGTTGATCTGAACTCTATCACTCTCTGTAACCTCAGAGCTGCCTTTCATCCAGATGAAGGAGAGAGAAGGTCCAGAGGAGGAGCAGGACAGACTGACAGAGCTCTTGAACTCAATCAAGTTTGCACTTAGTGGGGAAACTCTGACATTGGAGACTGGTTCTGTTGGAAGAAACAAAAAAGTTGTTGTCATGAAACACAACAGACAGTTTTGGTAATCATGAACCAGTTCAGTACAAATCTTGACATGGAGAAGTGATAAAATATTTTAACGGTATGAATTTGCAAATTGTTCATGCTGAATAAAACCTTACTCCTCAGATAAACTGATACAATGTTATGTTTTTCACCCTGATTGGCATATTCTGGTCTGGATTACAAGAAATACTATCTTTTAAATCAGTTATAATCTGCATGAATCTGTGACATAATGTTTAATTTCTACAGTTTAGAAAAATGTATTCTTACATTTAACTCTAATTTTAAATCAACTACCATTAAACCATATCAATGTTAATGTGTAACTCTATTTGAATAATGACATGTAAGCAAAGAAACCAGGAAAAATCTCCAACCACTGAATTCTGCTAAAGTTAGAAGAACTATTGCTTTCCCTCTACGACTCACATTTATTATAATCTCATTATGTATAAAAGCACGTAACAGGCTGAAAGCTACATGCAAGTAATAACACAATTGATGATGTATCTGAGCCGTTCAGATGAAATGCTCTAAAGGAAATCTGTTTTTAAATTAAAAATGTAGCAGATCATCCTTGTAAACTTAGTCATTCTTGTTGTTCTGCTCAGGATGCAGAGCTCTTTTCTGTTTAAATGGTCGTATAAGATGGATGGAGGTGAGAAAGACAGAAAAGGGTGAAAAAAAAAGTTGCACTAAAATTTTGAAGATTGGAACAAGTTAATATATTGTTGGTCTCACCATATACTTCCATTGTGGTGCGTCCTGCCAGAGTGTCAAGTTCACCTTGAATGCTTACTCTGTAATCTCCACTGTCACTGAGTTTCAGATTCCTGAGTTCCAGAGATCCAGTAGATCTGAAGAGAGTGATCCTGCCTTTATACTCTGATCCAGTTGTGTTTTCAGTAGTAAGCGAGAAAATTATGGTCTGAATTGCTGAATCAGGACCAAACTGCCAGTTGACCAACGTAAATGGTGTCTCTGTTTCATTCGAGTTTGTTGAGAACGTTACTGTTCCTCCAACAGAGGCAATCAGAGGACCATCTGGTAACACACCTGATCCATCAGATAAACCTGGAGGAAAAATTTTAAATGAAGCAATTTAGTTTAAATTTGTGTTATTTTCACAACACACAACAAATAAAAGGAGTACTCGATCTTTTCAGCATGACTGTGTCTCCTCATCACTTCTCCTTGTTCTGCTATATTTACTCGTTATTCTCCAATTTTGCAATATCTGTAATATTAGATTTCTCTCCCTGTTTTTCTTTCCCCAAAACAATTCTTAGCCTAATCCATTCTTTCTTTTTTCTGTTAGGGGGTCATTAACAGAAACATATTAATTTACTAGGACCTGTTTTCTGCAAACATACTAGAAAAGTAAAGTAAGCTACTGGGAGAGGGTGGCATTTCAAATGTATTGCACATATTATCTGGAGCTCAAAAGAACAAGAGAAATGGCTTTGTGACAATGGCATTTCTGTGCCATTGTCACAAAAAGCACCACAAATATTTGGATCTTTCTTTTTACTATTGTCAAAAGAGTAACAGCTCAGCTTTCTTCATCTCTTTCTGATTTTATTGTCAGTCAATAAGATAACCCCTATATTTGGTCAAATAAACTTACCTTTAGAAAAAAAGGTTTATTTGTTGGCTGATTTAATCTTCCAAGAGCCCTGAACAGGTGAAGTATTTCTGTTTTCTCCTTGTAATTGACTGAAAAAGAATATTCCTGTTGATGCTGTATCTATTTCAATAGCACATGGATGTTAAAATACATTTCTTTAATTTATTTTAACAGTCTAAGGGCACTCAGACACTTTCTGGCTGGTTAGAGAATGTTCCTATTCCTGTTGGATGCTTGCTTTCTTAAAACTGAGTGTAAGCTGTCTACTTATTTACTTACATTTTTTAAGATGTGTGTGCAAGAACTGCAGTCATTTCTACATTTTTCTGCACTTCACTTGGAATCTGCTACTACTATTTTGTGTTGTACTCCAAACACAATTTTTTTTGTCTTTTCTTTTGACAATGACAATAATTGAACTTGAGTTTAGACCTGAGTGCCTTATTTTGAGTGAAGGGATTCAATTTTTTTCTTTTCTATTCCATCTTGTTTTCCTGCCTAACCCATTCTGTTGCATACATTTATATGATATGTAAATCTTCTGGTTTTCTGAAAATCGTGGTACTCTTGCCATTCTGTTCAAGTGTATTACTTAATGAATGGTTTCATTTCAGATTTACTCAGTGTTATTGCAAGCGATGCAATAAACAAACTAGCTTCTGCATCTTAAAAATTGAAATCTCAATATGCATAGCAACATAAATTATTTCAGCCATTATCATCAATAACAGAAAATTATGTATACAATAATTCCTCCCAATAAAAAACTCATTGGTATATTCTCTAAATATGTAAAAATATGTCATCTGATGTATCATATTCTAAAAGCTCACCTGCCAAGACTCCAAGGATGATTGAATATATTAAGGCTATTTTCATTTTAGTCCAGGTATAAAACACAAATGTTTTAAGTGCAGGAGCGAATTGAGAGGAAAGGCATAAGGAAGTTACACAGCTAAATATATGAGCTGGTCATTAACCTACATTTATCAATCATTTACAAGTGTCTGTTTTGTTTCCTGCTCCTCTCTCAGCATTTTACACAGGAAAAATTTTACTTTTGTATTTGAGGAAAGTTACAAAAATAATGCTCTTGCTAAATTTTTGGGGGTTTAGCAAATAAACTTACTTTTCGCATTGAGCTAAACCAAGAAAAGTTTGGTCTAATTTAACTTCAGACAGTGAGAAAAAAATGTTTTTATGTGTTTTTATTTAGTCTATCCATATATTCAGCTGTATTAAAGAAACATCAAAATTCAAATGAAATTGTGGGGAAGAAAGATACTTTGAATGAAAAAGAAAACCATTTTTAGGTCAGAAATTTTGCAATTCAAATACAATTCTTAACTGTCTTTTGTGATTGTTTGCAGTAACTTCAGTTTTGTTTTGTTCTGAAGAGAATCTATTTAATAGAGAACGATAGAAAATGATTTTCGTAATCAGAGAGGAATAAATTAGTTGTTTCTAAAACTTCTTCTCTTTTATTGAATATCCACACAGGTTTCAGAATTTTGAATAAAAATTTAAATAAAAAAATACTTTGATTTCTTAGTCATTTAAAATAACTAGAGCATTTTAAAATTGGGGCTGCCCAGTGGGGCAGTTGGTAGAGCTGTTGCCTTGCAGCAAGAAGGTTCTGGGTTCGATTCCTGGCCCCGGTCTTTCTGCATGGAGTTTGCATGTTCTCCCTGTGCATGCTTGGGTTCTCTCCGGGTACTCCGACTTCCTCCCACAGTCCAAAAACATGACTGTCAGGTTAATTGGCCTCTCCAAATTGTCCCTAGGTGTGTGTGTGCATGTTTGTTTGTCCTGTGTGTCTCTGTGTTGCCCTGCGACAGACTGGCAACCTGTCCAGGGTGACCCCATCTCTTGCCCGAAACGATAGCTGGAGATAGACACCAGCAACCCTCCCGACCCCACAAAGAGACAAGGGTGTAGGAAAATGGATGGATTTTATAATTGGTATTTTCCAAATTAGAGTTGTTGATGTTTGTTAATCATACATACTGCATTCATGATACTGAAGATACAAACAAAAACATAAACTGTCAGTTTTACTTTAGTTTATACTCAAATTTCCACCAGTTCTTGTGTATATCTCCTTTGAAGCCCCTGAATCAGAATCAAACACAGAGAAACATAATTAAATTCTCATGCTCCACTAATCTGAACAAACTTCTAGAAAAATTTAAAAAAGACTAAGACTCAGAGTTCTTGTAAATCCCTGCTAAAACATTTGCTTAAAGTATTTGCCTTTGATTAATAACTGGAACATTTATTAATTGTAGCCTTCATTCCAATATCTACTGATATCTATTAATCTAATGATTATTGATTCCTTATGTGTTTGGTGATGGCATTTGAGAAAATGTAATGCTTGTTACTTGTTTGCTACTTTTTGTTCTTATCGTCAATGTTTATCGTATTAAGTTTTTATCATGTAAAGCACTTTTAACTGTCTTGTGGCAGAAATATATGATTAACTGGACTATAATAGACTATACTTGAAGCTTAAAATTCTTTCATTAAATATATGTTTTTTTGATAGCCAACTAAATTAAGTTCTAAATTACTAATACAGATGAAAAGTTATTTAAATATATATTTAGTATTAGTTTTTTATAAATATTGAGAAAGGGTTTATCTGAATTAAAAAATATATATTTATCTGAAATAGTTCAAAGGACAAAATTGCAAAGTGGTGTTTTGGTTTTTATTATTATTATTTCAGATTTTGTTATGGAACATAAGGAAACATGTCTTTCACTCCTTGACACTACAACTTCAAAAATATTAAAAGATTCAGGTACCAACCTTTTTGGAGAATTACCATCCATCTATTTTCCTACACCCTTTTCCTTTACTGGGGTCAGGAGGGTTAATGGTGCCTATCTCCAGCTATCGTTTCGGGCGAGAGGCGGGGTCACCCTGGACAGGTCGCCAGTCTGTCGCAACACAGAAACAGACAGGACAAACAAACATGCACACACACACTCACACCTAGGGACAATTTAACCTTACAGTCATGTTTTTGGACTGTGGGAGGAACTCCATGCAAAAAGACCGGGGCCGGGAATTGAACACAGAACCTTCTTGCTGCAAGGCAACAACTCTACCAGCTGCGCCACTGGGCAGCCGGAGAATTACCAAATATTTCATATTTAGCATGGACTATAACATTTAGAGATTTTCTTTGTCAGACCACACTGACAAATTTGTTTCAGTATAGTTTTAAAGTTACCTTACTCTTAAAAACCTGTTCATGTGTTTTTTTTAATGTAAAATATTAGTAAGACAAAAATTAAGGGACAATAGAAGCTTATGGAATAATGTTCTAGATAGTTACTGAAAACTCAAATAAAATTTCACATATAAATAATTATAACAGCCTTAAAACCTGATCAAAGAAAAGTGAAAAAAGTCAGAATTTGGACTTCAGTTAAATAAACTGAACAAGTTGTAAGCCATATTTCATTGTTATTGAATTTATATCTTCTTTTACCCCTTTGAAGTAGCATAATTTATAGAATATACATTACCCCTCTTTTTAGACCATACAAAAATGTATTCACCACAGGAGGGAGCCGTCTATCAACTTTTTAACTCAAATACAACATGCTGATGATTCTCAAAGAAGCTTTCATTACCGTGATAACACTAGTCAGTAGTTGCTGTTATTCTTTGCACTGCTTTTTTCCAGCTTCAGTTTGAGTGCTGAGCTGTTCTCACAGTAGCACCTCTAGATTTAAATCACCAGCTATGCTTCGGTTATTTTTTATAGTTTCTGTGGTTTTTACAGGTAAGATTCTCATATGAGTGAAATGTTTTTGAAATAAATTAAATCCTCAAACAATTTCTTTATAACTAGTAAACCTTAACCTTAACAATCTCAAAACAGTAACAGAGCTCAACTTTACTAAGATTTACCTCCAGGATTTACTGTTTTAAGCGTCTTATCCCAGTTTGCTGTTTGACTTTTGAAGCCGTCTTTAATAATGTATTAACTTGCAACTGTCTTTCAGGTTTATCTGATGGATCAGGTGTGTTACCAGATGGTCCTCTGATTGCCTCTGTTGGAGGAACAGTGATGTTCACAACAAACTCGAATGAAACAGAGACACCATTTACGTTGGTCAACTGGCAGTTTGGTCCTGATTCAGCAATTCAGACCATAATTTTCTCGCTTACTACTGAAAACAGAACTGGATCAGAGTATAAAGGCAGGATCACTCTCTTCAGATCTACTGGATCTTTGGAACTCAGGAATCTGAAACTCAGTGACAGTGGAGATTACAGAGTAAGCATTCAAGGTGAACTTGACACTCAGGCAGGACGCACCACAATGGAAGTATATGGTGAGACCAACAATATATTAACTTGTTCCAATCTTCAAAATTTTAGTGCAACTTTTTTTTTCACCCTTTTCTGTCTTTCTCACCTCCATCCATCTTATACGACCATTTAAACAGAAAAGAGCTCTGCATCCTGAGCAGAACAACAAGAATGACTAAGTTTACAAGGATGATCTGCTACATTTTTAATTTAAAAACAGATTTCCTTTAGAGCATTTCATCTGAACGGCTCAGATACATCATCAATTGTGTTATTACTTGCATGTAGCTTTCAGCCTGTTACGTGCTTTTATACATAATGAGATTATAATAAATGTGAGTCGTAGAGGGAAAGCAATAGTTCTTCTAACTTTAGCAGAATTCAGTGGTTGGAGATTTTTCCTGGTTTCTTTGCTTACATGTCATTATTCAAATAGAGTTACACATTAACATTGATATGGTTTAATGGTAGTTGATTTAAAATTAGAGTTAAATGTAAGAATACATTTTTCTAAACTGTAGAAATTAAACATTATGTCACAGATTCATGCGGATTATAACTGATTTAAAAGATAGTATTTCTTGTAATCCAGACCAGAATATGCCAATTAGGGTGAAAAACATAACATTGTATCAGTTTATCTGAGGAGTAAGGTTTTATTCAGCATGAACAATTTGCAAATTCATACCGTTAAAATATTTTATCACTTCTCCATGTCAAGATTTGTACTGAACTGGTTCATGATTACCAAAACTGTCTGTTGTGTTTCATGACAACAACTTTTTTGTTTCTTCCAACAGAACCAGTCTCCAATGTCAGAGTTTCCCCACTAAGTGCAAACTTGACTGAGTTCACCAGCTCGTTCAGTCTGTCCTGCTCCTCCTCTGGACCTTCTCTCTCCTTCATCTGGATGAACAACAGCTCTGAGGTTACAGAGAGTGATAGAGTTCAGATCAACACAAATGAAGGAAACTCCATTCTGACTATAATCAATGTGACCCGAAATGACCAGGGATCATACAGGTGCAATGTGTCCAATCCTGTCAGTTCAATCATCAGTGATCCAGTAAACATTTCTGTTTATTGTAAGTTATTCATCTACTTGATTACCATCTGTTTAAAATGCTACAGCCATAAGAGTTCAAATTGCCATCACACATTACTGAACTGTCACATTATTATTATTTGAAAAGTTTTATTTAGAAAATTTGTTAATACTTACGGAGCCCCTAAGGGGACATGGAGAAAAAAAAAAGGAACGAAATCCCGACTTACTTTCTCGAGATCCTGAGAAACTAAATCGAGATCTCAAGATCCTGACTTATTATCTCGAGATCCCGACTTTTTATCTCGAGATCCCGACTTAGTTTCTCAAGATTCCGCGAAAAAAAAAAAAAAAAGTCGGGATCTCGAGATAATAACTCGGGATTTCTTTCCTTTTTTTTTCTTCTCCATGTCCCCTTAGGGGCTCCGTAAATACTTCATTTGACACTCTAATATAATTATTTTAACATTTGAATCTGAACAAACAAAATATATGTAGTTTCTTATTATTATTTGAAATGTCATTTTCTTCATATTTTGCTGATTTTAAAATAGCCAAAATAGCCTGTGGTAGAGCAGAAAGAAAACCCACTATATTCTGTTTCCACATTGCAATGAAATTACGCATGCACAAAGCTGCTGGTGATGCCACTTTAGATTAAATGTAAATATAGTTTTACATCTTGCGAGATGTAGAAAATGCAAGAAAGAAAATGCATTTGATTTACACAACCTGAGTGTTTTAATAATTGATACATAAAGTACTGGTAGATAAACTAAAAATAAGAGATATCTGTTTCATGGCTCTTCAATTGTTACATGTATACTTGAAGTATTGGATAGGGACTCAGTATAAGCAATTCTCAAAATCAGAGCAGTTGGACTCAGGTTTCAGGGCAACAACAATAACACTTAAAGAAACTTAAAGAACATTTTTGTAGTAATATGGGATTCAGTCTAATCCCTCTAATCCCTTCAACATTTTGTCAGTATTAATTTGGAAAATCCTGCTTGTTTTATAATAACTTGTCCATTTTCCCAGTAACTTTTCATTCATAATTCAGCACTATATACAAATCACTAAGAGTGAAAATCTTTCCAAATCAAATTTCTGTCATGCAATTATTTGTTTATGATTGATTTTAATTATGCTTTCCACCCACAGCACCAGTCTCTAATGTAAAGGTTACTCCAGATGTTACCGACTTGATTGAGTTCAGTGGGTCTGTCAGTTTCTCCTGCTCCTCCTCTGGATCGTCTCTCTCCTTCCTCTGGATGAACAGCAGCTCTGAGGTTTCAGCCAGTGACAGAGTTCAGATCACTGATGGAGGATCCAAGCTGACTATAGTCAATGTAACCAGACATGATCATGGATCATACAGCTGTCATGTGTCCAATCCTGTCAGCAGTGCCAGCAGTGATCCTGTACATCTCTATGTCAGCTGTGAGTTTTTTAAATAATAATCCCATTTGAAACCGAAAGCAGAACTTAAACAGTTCTTCTTTGCCCTTTTGCTTCATAAATTGGGAAAATATAAGGAACACATTTTTTCAAATTAGATGAAATAAAACACCATCATATTTATAAAAGATAGTTAAATGTAGAACAACAATCATGTCAGTAATGACAGGGGATCCAATAAACTTTGAATATGCACTTCTTTTTCACATGTTTTAATATTTGTCTTGATGAAGCTGCTAAACTAACACTACACTAAGAAAGCTGATTCTGATATTGATGTATAGAGTGAATTCATATTAATTGTTGTCTACAATTCCAGATGGTCCAGCAAATGTCAACTTAGAATCATCTTCTGAAAAATATTCAGAAGGGTCAAACATCCGTCTGTCTTGTTCAGCTGAATCCAGACCTAAAGCCACTTTTCATTGGTTCTTTAATGGAAACAATCTGTCTGCTTCTGGACCTGAGCTGGAACTCCTCAATGTTCAGAAGAATCAGAGTGGAAACTACAGCTGTCAGGCCTTTAACAGCAAAACCTCAAGATATCAAACATCTCAAATTTTAACTATCTCTATAGACGGTAGCTCTAAAGGAGGTAAGCTACATCACACTCACAAACTTTAAAAATACTTTATTTGTATTTCATGTGATGTACCAACAAAAGTAGCACATTTTGGTAAATGCTACTAAATTTAGTTTCTGGATTTGACTAGGCCATACAAATAGATGTATTTGTATGGCATCGTAGCTCTGGTTGTAGGTTTTGCACTGTAAAACATTTGAATGTGGTTTAACTTGAAAATGAAATTCCACCTGCTGCCTTGAAACGCAAATTAAGTCAACATGAAAATTGTTTTGGTTTTAACTCAGAAATTAAAGCTCATGAAGTTGATTTAACAACAAGAGACAAGTTCATTATTCTTGAATTGTGAGTTTTAACTTAATGCTGTAATTTAAACCAAATAATTGCTTCACATTATGCAAGAAAAAAACTGCCCTCACCTTGTTAAAGGGCAAACATTTCTTTATTTTCAATGAAAATATCAAGTTAAAATCACTATTGTAATTTAGAATAATTTAAATTCTTGTTTCACATTGCATCAGCAAAATTTCTGATCTGATAATGAATTTTAGTAAACATCACAATAAACTCCACTCAAATATATTTAATGAGAACAGGACATTATCCTTAAGCTTTGCCAGCACATATGAGTCACACCAATGCAACACACTTCCATCTCATTCATGGTGCAACACAGGATACAGAAACATGCTGCAAAGTACTCTGGGAAATAGTTCCCACTCCTGTCTTTTTCTTCTTTAAGTTTTTAAAATTCTAACCTAAAAACTTTAGTTTATTTAACTCTTGGAGGTTTGACAAAATTAATAAAAAGTTAACTTTCTACTGTCAGTTTATCTTTCACAAATTCACACATTTAGGTTCAAAATCAAAAACCCTCTAAGTTTATTTGACAATAGAAGAAAATAATAGACAACTGAATGCGGCTCAAATGTTTTAGATTGTGGGTTGTTTTCCTGTCAGAAGCTGAACCTCCATCCGAATGTCTTCTGCTGCCTTTTGATAGTTTTTCCAGTATTGTCCTTTATTTAATTATTTCCATTGTACAATCAACTCCAACCAGTTTCCTTGTCTTGTAGAAAAGTATCCCAATAACGTGAGTCTGTAACAGCTATTTTTCACTGTGGGAATGGCAGGTTTGAGTAATATGTAGGGTTAGAAGAGCAGACAATTAAATTTAGATCTTATCTAAAATGGTAATTGAACTGAGTACATTGCCAGTCATACTGACTTCTCAAATTTCTTTACACAACAGACACATTCACCCATTTGCACTCAAATGTGTTCACATTTAAACACTGATGTGCAGATCATAGGCAGGTTAAGTAGGAATTTCTAATGTGAGGGGCTGGTTCAGTGGTAGAGGTGTTGGATGATTTCTATGATAGAACCACAGTCTACTATGTAGCTCCACCTTGACCCCTCTCCTGAAAGCATTACCAATACTGTCCCTTTTAATAGGTTTGATTGTACAAACTATTGGGCTGCACAGTGGCGCAGCTGGTAGACCTGTTGCCTTGCAGCAAGAAGGTTCTGGGTTCGATTCCCAGCCCCGGTCTTTCTGCATGGAGTTTGCATGTTCTCCCTGTGCATGCGTGGGTTCTCTCCGGGTACTCCAGCTTCCTCCCACAGTCCAAAAACATGACTGCCAGGTTAACTGGCCACTCCAAATTGTCCCTAGGTGTGAGCGTGTGTGTGCATGTTTGTTTGTCCTGTGTGTCTCTGTGTTGCCCTGCGACAGACTGGCGACCTGTCCAGGGTGACCCCGCCTCTCGTCCGAAATGACAGCTGGAGTTAGGCACCAGCAACCCTCCCGAACCCAGTAAGGGAAAAGGGTGTAGGACTGTGGGACTCTGACTGT